>BSBM01004519.1:0-24960 GCA_027924585.1 Larix kaempferi
CTTTTATAGGTGTTAGACGACACATAATGCACACCATGCACAACATCACTTAACCAAGTACTTTATAGGTGTTGGACATACCCCTTAGCACTTCGTTGTAGTGGTGAGGGTTCTCCGCAGACCCCAAAAATTTAAGCAGCACAGTCAACGTAGAACTGGTGGTATCATGACCTGCAAATATAAGCAGAGGGGTTATCCTTGTGTTTGAGAGATTGACCTTTGTTGTCAACATTAGAGAGTAGGAAAGACAACAAATCTTGCTCGAGAGAAGCGTTTCCCTCTCCCAGTGAAATTTCCTCGCATGTATAAGGTCCTCAAGTTGTTCTCGAATGGCATTAGTGCCACGTTTGGCTCTGTTATATAGTGTAACAGGGAGATCTAGAGGAATCTGCAATAATACCTTCTGAAGCATCATAAAATGATGTGAAATCCATGCTTGTTCGTCTGGATCATTTATTTTAGCGAACAAGTCACGAGGTAGGGAGAAAGTATAGAGTTTCACCAGAGGAAAAACATTCACCTCATCTTTACCAATCCAGTGTTCGACATCATAACCATTAAGAAAGTTCTCCCTCTTCTTGGATTTGGAGTGGGTTTATGGGTTGCATAGTCTATTGCTGGAGGGAACATCGTCACACGAGAGAGGTAACGAAACAACCACATAAATGGCATGGGGGAAGCCAAACGACCACTTTCAAATGTAGGCATGCCTGGAGGGTTGTAGATGCCTCTCCATTTACACACTGCAAAGCCGGTTGCTGGAGAAAGCAATGTCTGGAGGGAAAACATGGGGTCGGTTTTCAGGCAAGCAGGTGGCCTCCATGCCGTGTGGGTAATATTTTATCGTACATCTTGGAAAACACGTTTCATCTTTCATGCAACACGCTTTGATCTTAAGGAGGGATTCTTTCACCATATTGGTCTTCATGTACAATGTTACTACAAACATGAAGTGAAAAATGACAGCCGACAATGTGACAGAGACAGTGCAAAGAATGACCTTAGCTCATCGTTGGGAGTTGGGAAACATTCCCCGAGGCTGGCATCATCTTTTCAAACCAATCCCCTTACACATAAATAGATTTTATTGAAATTAATTTAAATAGAAAAATTGTCTTCTAAAATTTAAACATGGAAAATTGGAAAAAACGTCGTTGTACAGAAAGATTAATTGGTTTGATCGATAACTATATAGTCCCCTGCGGAGACATAATAATGTATATGTTGATAAATGAATAACAGTACAAATGGCAGCCATATATAGTAAAGAAACTACAAAACATCCAAAGCATAACAGAGATCAAGAACATATCAAATACGTCGTCCTCGTTGGAATTGCAGTTTGCTTCCATGCCAAACAAGAAATAAAATGTTTGAGAGAGTCGTGACCTATGATCTCATTAATAATTTGGACGGATTACTGCGCAACGCCTCATTGTACATGTGCCATGTTTACATGGTGGTCAACCCTTCCATATTCTACTTGTGTTTTGTCGTAAGTTCCAAGGTTGGAATTTGTATTCATCTTTACCCGTCAAACAATTTTTTTGTGACGTTTTCGATTTATATAGTCCCCATCATAAAACGTTTTATCTAAAATTGTGCCATTCAACAATGAAGTTTTGTTGAAAAACTATAACTTCCATAACAAGGTTTTAATTAAAAAATCACCCTTCAATAATGAAGTTTTAGTTTAAAAACTACTCTTTTATAATGAAATTTTGATACATATTTCTTTTAATAAGAGGAATTGGCTTTTTATTATAAGCTCCACCACCCGAGGAGCCTAGCAACCAACATTCTCTCGAGGAGCCATAGTTTGTTTCCCTACCTACACCTAATCCCAAAAACAAACAACCCCAATCGATCTATGACTGAGTTGTTGCTAGGAGAGAGGAGTAACATGGGAATAAATTGTTCTTTGGCCCAATTATTTTTTACTTGAACCAAAAAAAAACCTCCAAAATGGAGAGTTCTAATCACTAAAGGAGGGTTCAAAGCATTTATGTAGGAAACCAACAACACAGAAAAGAGGACAGAGGGAGGGAGATCGAAAAGAGGACAAACAGAGAGCAAGCTCACCATATCACAGTAGAAGATTAATAATAATATCTCCCTATTTCCAGTTATAATAGCCAAATTGACTACAAATCCTAGATATATAGCTCTGTAATATTATTTCTTAAAAATAGACAATGGTTTCTATACCAGGGTTTTAGTTCCAGTCTCTCTTTTCTCAGCTCAATGTTCTTGGTTTTACCAAGGGGGTTGAATGAGGCTTTGTATCAAGGCGCCTTAACCAAGAGCCACTATGAGAATTTCAAAGAATCCCCGAATAACCCTATAGATGTTGACAATGGAAATCCTCGCCATTATTTCTTATGTTCACTTCACTCCCTTAGTCTCACTTCCTCCCTTTTTCAAATTATATTTTGAAACCTTTCATATAGGAGAGTGGGGTTCGCACTTCAACGCTCAGGTGTTGCATCAATATGAATACTAGAACGTTTTGACCTACAGAATTCTTGCATAGTGGGATTCACTGAGATTTACTTAAAGTGGATTGAAATTGCAAGAATAAATTTGTGAAATAGATAAGCACCATTAACTCATGAGTCACAAGTTAGACATAATGGAGCCAGAAATATGAATGTGGAAAGAAATCCAAAATAAAGAATCACATGTGTTTTAAGCCCAAAATGCTTTGTTAATCCATCTCAATATAAAAAAACAAAAAACAAAATGTTACAGAGCTCCCACTACCACGTCCACCTGGTTAAAATCAAACAAACTCCACTTGATCCAAGTGTACGAAATTTAAAATTGTCTGACACCGTGGCTGTCAAAAGCGGTCAGCGTTCCCGTTAGCGTTGGGGCAGCGCAGCCCGGCAAAGACATATAAAACCTAACAAATTCCAAATTCCTATTTCCATTATCTTGTTTCTTGAATTTGAATCTAGTCCCTCCGTTATTGCGCTCTCTCCTCTGAGGCCGTGTGTTATCTGTGGTGTCTGGTATGCTTTGGAGCGCTCCTTGTTTGTTTGATGTCTGTGTGTATGGTGCCGGCTGTCTGTTGTATTTTTTGTGTGTCTTTGTCTGTGTGTTGTAGTTTATGTGTGTCTTTGTTTGAATTGGTATCCGCGATAACTCGGAGGACGAGGAGAGGCGCCATTAGAACTGTTACTTATGATAGCTGAGAGTGAGGGAGGCGGCATGGCATTTTAAAATGAGCACATCAAAAGGAGGAATGGCTTTCAACGACCTCTCCAAATGGCTAATGGTAAGCAGAAGAGATCCCTTTCCAAATCAGTAATTATTGAATTCGGCTTGATAGGTAGCTGGTTTGGACATTAGTCCTTCCTACATTTTCTGATTAGTTTGCAGGCCAGTAACTGAGTTGCAAACCGGATGAACGGATCATTGATTTCAGAAGTAACTACTCCGCGAGTCTCAGGCCGTGTGCCATACTCCTTGTAAATCTCCTCTGCGCGCGCGTCTATAGCCAACACAACTTCTGCGGCGTCCTCCCCAATCCGAGGTAAACCCGACACCTTATGCAGGATATCCAGGTCTACCGCATAGGGTTCGTCAATCTTCTGTAAATGATTGATTGACATTGAACAGCCCATCTAGATTTAGAATTCGTGCGCCCTTTGGGTTGGGACTGTCCAGCATATTGGTAGTGCTTTTATTTATGGTTAAGGATTGATTCGGGATCTTGTATGCGTGAATTCTGTATGCCTTATTTTGGTGAATGTGCAGAGCATGAATGCTCTTTTAATTTCATTAAATGATTTATTTAAATATTGGACTGCCTTAGGGTGAATGCGCAGAGCCTGCATGCTCTTTTGAGTGTCATTACTAGGTGTATCTGCGTGTAGGTGTGTTTCTTCTACATCTGCGTGGGAAGAGTTTGCCATTTCTCAGTTGGGCAGAAAAACGGTTTTATGCGTAGGGTGTGTTCCTTGATGGAAGAGAATTGAAATTGTGCTCTGTATTTAGAATTGGTGCTCTGTTTTGAAATTGTGCTCTGTATTTAGAATTGGTGCTCTGTTTTCTGTTCGTGTAATGATAGCATGTTCGTGTTGCTCTTTGGTCTTCTCTTTTTGCTGGGTGCTGCGTTTTTGTTGCCTGGCTGGAAGAAACCTGCCAACAATAATTTGAATTCCGGGTTTATTTCATATTTAATCATATATTGCTTTGTTATTTTCAGCCATGGAGATTTGATAGGATGATGGCGCGGAAGATATCTGTTCTTGGACGAACAGATATAGCAGAGGTATTGATTTCCTCCATGGAGATGGGGACAAGGGAAGCATTGATTGATGGGAATCTAATGAAAGAACAAATGGCGACGGAAAAACTCAAAGAAGAGCCAGCGGAGCTTGAAATAGAAGAAATAGAGATAATGGAGGATACTAGTACAGACATGAGGGAAGAGGAAGTGTATGTTGCAGTGGGGGCGGACCCTTCTGTCTTGCAATGGGCTTTGGATAATGTCGTCACAGTAGGGCAATCTGTTACTCTCATTCACGAAAATCAATCCCAACACCAAGTAAGTTAACCTATAATTAGAGAGACCTTTCATTTTCTTATATAATTTGTTTCCTATTGTGATTATTATCCTTCTAACAAAACATATTTAGGGAACAGGTGTCCGTCTTCCTTCAAGGATATTCTCGGTCACTTATTGCCTTACTTATGTAATTTATGGTGGAATAACTTATTGCCTATTATACTATATTCTCAGGAACTTATGGCCTCCATTGGTTAGGTTTTTTGATAGCCTTATTATTTTATTCTAATTTGTCTGGTTGCTCTTATTGGTTGGTCCGATATGAGGTGTTTTTTACCATTTAGGGGCCCAGACCCCGTCCGATTGGTCCGATATTAGGTGTTTTTTCTTTTTAGTGCTATTATTTTTTTTATTACCGTCGGTTGGCCCATACCCATTGGTTGCCTCACCTTCGAGCTCCCTATTTGGGGAATCACTGGGACTCCTCATTGGTTGCGCCTTTTTCACCTTCGAAGCTGCCTATTTTTTATAAACAGGGGCTTACTTTGCTAGAACCAACTCTTTGCTAGACATCTTTGCACATTGTTACCCACTCTCGGTTGCCTAGTTCGGTCGATGTAGGCAGAGAGCTGGCTGGTCGAATCAAGGTGGTCGATCGAAGTCAGACATCAGGGTGCAAGAAAGTTAGGAAATATAGGTGTAGGCAGAATGCTGGCTGGTCCTGGTCAATGTTCACTGTTACTTAACCCAACAACCCAACAAACAACCAACCCAACTATCACCACTAGGAAGGCAGGAACCACACACATGTAGGCACTGTTATAACGTATATAATTGGAGAACACGTGGGCACTACACTAGTATAATATGATAATATGTAATAAGGATGAAAATATGTATGAGTATAACAGAAGGAAAGACCATTGTTTGTTCACGCGCATGCATTCATACCTATTACTTCCATCTTACCTACCTACTTTTTTAACGCCTTACCTCCTAGTTATTCACTGCATTCCATCTTACTAATATACTTATATGTTTATTACCTGCATTAATTAGTTAGTTATTATATCTGTATGTGGATCAACCTATGTACTTATAAAATTAGACCAGCTCATTATTTATGGAGTTGCACCCCTACCAGCCCGTTACCATTTAGGAGGTGGACAAACACAGATTCGAATTTCATCAAAGAAAGACTTACCAAATTCACTTTTAGATACCAGATAATCATCCCACTTGAGACAGAAACAGACCTTTCCACATTCTTAATCAATTTTTTATGCGAACTTTGCTTTGAGGATCTATTTTATTTCAACCTGGAAAGTCGGGAAGAAGTCGGGAGAAGTATCTTAAGCGTTCTTCATTGGGAGTCACTAGTGATTGAATCTATGCTATGCCA
Source organism: Larix kaempferi (assembly GCA_027924585.1). NCBI lineage: Eukaryota > Viridiplantae > Streptophyta > Pinopsida > Pinales > Pinaceae > Larix > Larix kaempferi. The sequence goes on from BSBM01004519.1 coordinate 5,919, forward strand.
GTGGTAATTTTGTCTATGGATTGTAGTAATCAACCATGTTCATACATAATGGGATTTCACCTTTGATCCTCCTCAAAACAATAAGAAGTGCTGGGGAAAGAGCTCTGGCAAGGACAAGCCGAGAAGGAAATAAGCTTTCCAGTTAATTCCCCCTTCTCCCAGAAGCAAGCTTGATCGGGTGGTGCTAGTTGGATTAGGTACTTGAAACTTCCCCTTTATTCATCTAATTCATTTTCTTCACTTCACGATGATGCTGTTAGCACTTAGCTAGTAACTAGTTCCAGCAAAAAACATAATAGCGTGAGGAGCAAGAGCAAGAGCCAGTAACTGATGGGTGGCTCAACAAGCTCAACAATCAATGATAGCTAGTAGGTTTGTTGAATCATGCTGATAAGAACATGCATAGGGTAAGAAAGAAATGCATGTCTGTTGGTAACCTGGCTAGATAATCAATAATATATGGGTACCCGATCGCACGTTGATAGCTGCTGCTGTTGGTGTTGCTTCCTTGGACCAATGACCCCCGTAGCTTCCGTTTGGGTTTTGTCCGATATAACTGAGTCCTCGGTCGCCAAGCATACATGATTTCATGATGCGATTGAGGTATAATTCATCATAGTAAACTGCGTGTATGATTATTATACGATGCAGTCTAAACACCATGTGATGGTTCCTGTATGGAATGGTATTTCCTAAATAGGTAGGTAGGAACAATAATATAAAATAGGTAGGTAGGACCCAGGATATATTGTATATATATATAGATGATGGTTTACCCGGCTAATCTGTAAGAGGAGCCCCTCTTTTCTCTTCTCATCAGAAATAAAAGAAAACACCGGCGTCGAAACCCAAATTTATTTACGTGTTGTGAATCGGTTGGGTGGGAATAGATAATATAAAAAGCTTTACGTTTGTGAAAGAACTAATAAGGCAAGCATAATTACATATCTCCCTCCTCTGCTTTCGCACCCCCCAGAAGCCGAGGGCGCACTTACTCCTGGAAAACACATTTTTATATACCAGTCCACTTCCTTACGAAAATAACTAAGAAAGAAAGGACGGAAGAAAGAAAGAATAACTCAACTAGAATTAATTAAGAAGAACCTTACTTCAATATGAATCAAACTAATACATAGGTGCGATCGATGAGCAGAACCAATATCGCTAGCCACCACAGATACCGCAACCCACTTATAATTACTTTCTCTCGAGATGGAGTTCTAATAATAATGTGCATTCACCAACCGATCCAGCACCACCAACAGAGCTAGTACCGCAAATAGCATCACCAGCGTAGGTAGGCAGGTTAAGGTGGGTCGATGGGTGGAAAGGGTCGTGTTTGTTTGGGCTGATGGTTCGCGGTTAGGCCTAAGGAGTGAGGGCCTCAGGTTGGCGGTTTGGGTCAAGGACCGATGGGTTATTTGATCGGCGGGTCCCTGCAAGTTCCTAGTTGTCCCGCTGGGCTTATAAAATAGTAACACATTGATTGCATGGACAGATTGAAAGCTGTTTTCCAATGCTAAAATCATAACCAAATATGGGATAGCATAATATCATAAGTAACAAGGAATATCTCAAATCTGAAAGCAGCTACCACGACGGAAGCAAAAAAGGAGGGCCTTATGGAGAGGATGCGCCTGCTTAACGCACCAATAAATTATTGCATCAATTATGAAATAGCGTAATTACATATATCAAGAACATGGTCCACATTACAAAATGGACAAAAATGCTCTACTACTATAGACTCTGTAGATGTAGAAATAGGATAAGTCTTTGTGGTGTGAGGGTCCTACAGATGGTTTATAGGGCATTTTCTCGCAAGGGGATTAAGAGGATTAGGATTCAATTACCCTTTTTGGGACCACCTATTTGTATCTTCGGCATGATAATGCCATTGGTCAATCTATTGATAAGGTAGTTATATGGGTTGTCCTAAGGGGGATTAGAAGTAAGAGTAGGGGTATCATGGGGTAAATGTACATGGGAAAAAAATGGACTTTGTTCTTACCTTTGTCTTTAGATATCGAGGTGGGCTGGTCGAACTAAACCGAGGCTTGACGAACACGGCTGCTTGCTGGTCGAATCAACCCCGGATGGATGGTCCAAGAACCCAAGGGCTTGCTTTCTTACTTGATAGAATGTGTGGATAGAAAGTGTTTCATCTACCCGGTCGCTAAGGATAGGCAATTTGCAATAATTTGATGGCTTGTCTCCCGATCCATCTGGGGTAAATAACTCATATTTTTCAGTAGGCAACTCGAGAAATTTGCAATTTTCCCTCCGCCTTTGCTTTGGCCTGGGCGCCTGAATCCGAAAGAATATCCAATGAAGAAAGCACGAATAGAATCGATTGATGACCATGCATCAATCACTAAGCTAAGGAAACTCATAACTAGTGTTTTACCCTACTGTAAAAATGGAGTCGCCGGTGTTCCAAGGCGCTTTCTGGCGGGTCCTTTCCTCCCTACTTACTCTAATAAAAAGCATATGCCCTCTGGGTGGGGGGGGGTTGGGTTGCTGTTGCTCCGAGTGAGGCGCATAGTGGAATAAACTTCTTTTTGACTGAGGCTTTTACATAATTGGTCAATGCCCGCGAAGCCACCCTACGTTATTGCCACCGAACAGCGGCTAGTACTTGCACAAAAAAGCTCTCCTCTAAAAAAAATAGCTAAGTCTAGCTCACGTAGCTCTAAATAAAATGCAAGCTTATTCTTTCCCTGCAGCATAGTCAGTTGCACCCCTTGATTCAGTGGTTGATTCTTCTGTCAATTATTCTGTGGAACTCACAGTCGCACTGCTGCACTAGGTTTGGGGCTTCGCCAATTAAATATCCGAAAGAGATTGCTATTCTTGGTAAGGTTGTTTAATGCTATGCCATGCCATCTCGGGTCTATAGCTGTACCTCTTCTTCTACTAAGCACTCATTCAGTAAGTGGTCTAGAGCGAACAGGTCTAGGTGGGTAACTTATAAAGTTAGCAGGCATGAACTGAAAGGCAGGTCTCTGCAGTGGGTTATAATGGATGAATCATATTGGCTCCTCGGCGGGAACAATAGTTCATAGCGGTACCTAGAAGGTCCTAGTGGTACCTATAATAATTCATAAGGGAAAGTATAGTAAAGGGTTCATATTATAGTGCCTATCCGAAAGGTATTCCTGGCTGAATAGGTTATCAGTAAGTACGGTAAGGTCTATAGGTGGGGTAGAAAGGTGGTTAGTAAAGACTAAAAGTAAAGGTCTCTGAGGTCTTTCTTTTCCTAGGAATAATGCAGTAGTTTATAATTCCTCACTAGTCTCCGGCCAGTACAATAGGGAATAGTGGTACCCAGGAGAATTATTCAGTAAGTGTAATGTAAGGCTGGTAGTGCTGTATCGCCCGTGACCAATGCTCTCTCTTCTCCATGCCATGTGAAGCCCCCCCTTCCTGAGATTACATGCGATCCAATGCCGTAAGTGTAAGGCAGTAAATCAAGGTTGGTGCAGGAGGTGTGGGTCGTTGGTAAGAGTATAAGGTAAGTAAGCATAAGAGTAAAGGAGAAATAGTAGTCAAGGTTCTAAGTGTAAACCCCCATCCCATGCCATCCCGCTCGGATAAGTCTATAGCAGTACCTCCCTAAGCGATTAATTCCTCAAGTGTTCCAGGGCTAACAGGTCTAGGTCTTCGGGTGGGTAAAGAGAGAAGGTTGGTAGCAGGCACTAACATAAAAGGCAAATGGGCACAGGGCATCTCCTAGCAATGCTGGCTGTCTTAAAAAATCCAATTGTATAAGCTGGCTGGGTTCAGTTCGTCCCAAACCCAAAAAAGAGCACTAGTGTCTAGGAACGATTCATGAAGGCAAGGTGGATAGGAAGCCTGTGAATTACTGGACTAAGTATCCCACCCAGTGGAGTATCCCCTCCCCGTCTAGCCTCTAAAAAGAATTGATTCTGTGTGCAATAGGTGAAAGTTTTGAAAAGTAGCGTCAAGCCACGTGCCCTATCTATTAGTGGTAAGGTGCCAAGAGAGATAATAGGCATAGTTGTCAAAGTAGTAAATTGAAAAAGGTTTTTATGAGTGCATAGGCTGTAAGGTCTAGGGATGATTTTAGGATGAGTTTGAAAGAGAAGTGTTCCAACGATTGCATTATATATGTGCATATCAAATGTTTACTGTGTTCCCAACCTGGCTTTTTTATTATAGCAACAATGCCCATTTCCTGAAGCCCTGTTCTAACGTAATCCACCTGGTGAGTCATATATAACAATATTTGTTGTAAACCTTGCTCCTCTCCCTTTCGACTTGGAGAAACAGCCCACCAATATGACCTAGGAATCTTCGCCTCAAACCCACAGTATTCACATCCAGTTGCACCAAGTATTTGCATCATCAGTTGAAGTAGCAATGGAACCAACAGTTCAATCAGCAGAAGCGAAAGGAGCAGCATAAGTCAAAGCACCAGTTCCAGAATTCTTCCCAGCATACTCAGCAAAGGCAGAACAAGCAGCACCAGCATCAAAACTGGCATTCCCAGGAGCAAGCAAAAGTCCAAACACAAGCAGTCTCACGACTAGCATCAACAGCAGTTCCAAGAGCAGTTGAACCAACATTAATTGAATAAGGAGCCGCAGCAGCAGTTACCAGGGCATTCCCGGCATGATCATAATTATTCCCAAGCAGCAAAAGCAGCCTCAAAACAAGAAACATTCTTTTTCCGGCATTTCCAGGGTCATCAGTTCCAGGATCATTTACAATAGCATTGAAAAGAGCAGCCCCACCAGCAGCTCTAGGATCAAAAGAATTCCCCAGCAGCTTCAGCAGCACAAGGAGTCCCAGGATAATAATAACCAGCGAGCAGAGTAGCACCAGTTGAAACTGGATTCCCAGCCATTTCCCCCCCTCCCCTCAAGCAATAGATTCCCAGCCATGCTATCCAGAAATCGCTAATGGGTCGCGGGGCTATGATTATTTGATAACACCCCTTCTCAAGGCTTACAGGATATAATAAGAGGTAATAAATAGCTAGCTTAAAGGGGGAATTCTGTCTTTCTGCTGTAGCTGCCACACCTTCCTTCCTTAGAGTAAAGGGCAGGGAAGTCACTTGTTCCACTATAGAGGGTAGGTTAGCTTGAGGGAAGAATATATATATCTAAATTAAATCAATCCCACTTTGTATTTTTCTTTCTACAGAGGGGCATTAAAACAGAGAAATAAGAAAAAAATAGATCCAACTGAACCAACTGATCAGTGTCCGCAACAAAGAATGAGCGTAGCAGGCAGAGCAATAAAGGCCTAAAGCTATAGGGTCAAGAGCTAGAGCTATAGGAGGGTCAGGATAGAGCATAGCAGGCAGAGGTACGATATGAGCGTAGCAGGCTGGCTGGCAGTGCAATAGAGCGAAGAGCTAGAGGAGTTGCAGGCAAGCACAGGAACAAAAACAACAAGAGCCAAGACCTAGAGGAGCAGCTGGCTTGCTCAAGTCCAAGCCAATAGTTCAATGTTGCTAGCATCCGGGTACTAGGGGAACGGATTTGTGGTTACACAAGTCTATGAATTGGACCTAGACTTAAGGGAGATAAGTCGACGGAATTACAACGACGGGGCCATGCGAGAAACAACCAGGAGGGTCAGAGAAGAACACCAATTCTAGTTACGAACCAGCGAACACTACACTACTTGACCTGAAAACTTGAACCACCAGGCAGTAGACAGCCTTAGGTGGAGCATTCTGATAGATGCAAATTAATAATAGTAAGAGACTCGAATGACTCACTAACACGCATTACTTTGACTCTAGAACGAACGACAGGACCTGTTAATAGGTCCAATTATGCGCTAGCTCGAATGACATGCCTACCATAGATAGCAGTATTGGAGCTTTAGATAGAAGTATTATGTTCAATCCGTGTCGCCGATAACGCGATAATCGTAATGGGAATAGAAAGGGTTACGCCACCATATGCCTCATCAGTCGGTTCACCTTCGATTTGATATGCGCTATGGAGATGTGAATAAATGCACTCAGCCCGTCATGAGAGGACCACCCGCCCGGCATAAGGAATTCTACGAGGACCTGGATTTGTGATCGATCGACATGACTACTAACTTTTTTGTTCAATATAGCTACTACCCCCGACAAGTTATGAGAGTCACTACCCGACGCTATGGAGTGGATGGGACTGGGCAATGCACCTTTTCTACGCCTTCAACCGTTTGAGCTATATAGGGGATGGGTTCAGAATTCCCTCCTCATTTTGAGCGTACTTAGCGATCCACTTAGGCAGGGCAGATATAAGTTTAGGCGGGGCAGAGAGCGTAGAGGAGGGGGATAACCATCTCATTTTGCGGTTGGTTGACCGCCTTTCTCTGTGCGATTCATTTAAGTTAATTGGATGATGTTCTGGGTACGCCATCTAAGCTTCCTGCGAACTGGAGTAGAAGGTGAGGACATATATGACCCCAATATCACCTCATTTACCTATGACTCTGACTTGGCTCTAACCTTTGAATCAGCCTTTTGAAATAATAACATAGGGCCCACTTACACAATGAATCTTCTGGGTAGTGCAGTGTTGATGGCAATAAGGCCAAGACGTTAGACCTTGCTGCTTTATGTGATTAAAGATCTTATACATCTACATGGGTCATGAACTTTGAAAGTCCCTAGTTGTAGCTTGTATAAGTCTATATCGTCTGCGTCTTCCAAGGCTGCAGCAAAATCCACGAGAGTGAAAGCCCGGATGGTGAGGGGGTATGTTGGGAACACGCCTTTATTATGTTTTTTTCAACTTGGCATTAGCTCCGAACTTAGCTGATTAGTATGCTATCTCCATAAGTACCCACCTATCTAGCACATACTTCGGCAATATGTGGGCAGCTAAAGTACTCCCATATATGAGGAGGTAGCTCCCGTCCTGCTCCAAATACCAGTACCTATTGGGTATAGCACATCCAATGCTTCTTCATAAAACCTCGGGAAGGGCTCACTGAAGACCAACTCATATAGGGGAACAATAAATACTTCACATAGGTGTTGATAGTGTAGTGTTCTGAATACTTTTACTTCCACAACTTCTGGTAGTGCGGAGGTAGTCTAATTTATCCACTCTTATTCCTACTCTTATGCTCTCTTGCGGGGCTTTCCTAAGGACATTCATTCTTTCTCTTTCTTGCCAAGATCTCGAGTCAAGGCGGGAGCACAGGTGTAGCTTCGCTCGACTGGCCAACGCGCTAGTGAGGAGACAAGGGCTGGTCCTTCTAAAAAGGCTGATACTAGGAGGGTCAAAGATGGGTGGGAAAGGGCTGGTCCTAAGAGGGACACCGGGTGAAAGGCCAAGGAAAGGGGGGGTTTATATAAGGTCCATCGAGAGCTGGTCTTAGGAAGGTATCGAACGAATCCTTTCCTTCTTTAAAAAGGCTGGTCCTTTTACTATGCCATCGAACCCTACCACACTGCTACTGCAACTATTTATCCAACCAACAACCTATCTTTTCTATCCTCCAACCTATCCTATCTCCGCACTCTACTGCTCTCGACTAAAGGCGATAGTATGATGTGGTGTGGTAGCGTACAATCTAAATTTAGACTCTTTTTATATTGTTTCCTTATAACCGACTCAACTGCTTAGCTATCCTATAAACTCCGTGCCTTTCTTTAATGCTTACCGCGTTATTTGAAATCCTGTCATTATTTTCCATATCCATTTTGCATGCGTCACTTGTCAGAAATTTCACTGTCATCTTTTCTGCCGTCTCATCAACCTATGCGTCTTGTTGCCAGTTTGTCACATCAATTCGTTCTGTTCTCTTGTCCTTTATTCTAGAAATAAAACCAAAATCTTATATGTAAAATTTCGAAATTCCTAACTGTCCTGTCCTCTACTTGTACGCTAGTTATCCATTCATCTTGCAATGATGAAAAACTTTACTGCTACTTACTGCAAAACCTAATTCCTACCTAACGCCTATCCTCTTAGCTTGCTGCTCAAACTTCGGTGAATCAAGGCTCCCTCTGACTCCTGGGGCCATAGTTAGTATACCTTCAACCGACTGCCATTAATGAGACCCTTCAGTGGCTTACCACACAGTGTTTTTAGTTTCACCGCGCCTGCCTCTGTGATGTATACTATGCGAAACGGTCCCATCTACCTCATCCGAATCTGACTTAGAGGCTTGATAAACTTGCTGTAATAGAGTAACACCAATGAACCAGGTTCCAGTGTCTTACATCTTATGTTGCGATCGTGCCATGCTTTTTGTTGTTGTTTCTCCACAATCTGACTGTAGCCTGCGTGCAATCAACCTGTTTTCTTCCAATTCTATCAGCTCATCCAATCACCTCTGTAAGGATTTATCATCCGACATCTGTGTCGCGACTGCAATTCGAAGGCTAGGTACCACGAACTCCAATGGCATCACCGCTTCTTTCCCGTAAACCAACCGAAACGGGGTGTGCTTTGTCAATCTCTTACAAGTAGTCCTATACGCCCATAGTACTGCAGGTACTCGTTGATCCCAGTCGTAGCGCTTCACATTGCAGATTTTTGTCAACGCATGCTCGAGGATCTTATTAAAGGCCTACATAATACCATTTGCCTGCGGATGGTAGGGGGTACTCTTCTGATGATGTATAATGAAATCCTGGGTCAAGGCACAGATAGTGGCATTCTTAAAATGAGACCCCCGATCGCTCATCAACACCTTGGGAAAGCCAAACCTTGTGATGATATTTTGCAAAATGAACCGCGCAGCAGTCTCTGCAGTACAATCCTTCACCGGCGCGGCCCATCTTCTCAGACTGTGTCGCAGTGATGATATACCGCGTACCTGTTCCACGTGCAGGGGGATTAATTGGCCCCACAAAATAGATTGCCCATTTATCGAATGGCTCCAGCGCGGTGACAGAGGAGAGTGGTAATTCATCCCTCCCTTCCTGATGGTTTTCCAATGCGCTGGCAGACGTCGCAGTGCTTGCAGTACTCTTTGGATTTCTTAAATAGTGAAGGCCTCCCCCAGCATGCAGTAATTTCCTGACAGTTGCTTTTCCTGCGTTATGTCCTCCAGCTATACCTTAATGCGCCTCATACAATACTGCGTCGCACTCATGCTCCATCACACACCTGCGCAGTATACTGTCCGCTCCAAGCTTATCTGCAATCCACTGGTAGTCTGTGCTCCTTGTAACCAGCTGTCGTCGCTGTGCCACTGTATAATCTTATGGCGCTTTACCTGTCGTTAGATATGCTGTGATTTCCGTGAACTGATCCGGCACTGCATCCACTCTGAACAACTACGCGTCAGGCAACTTGTCATCCAAGCTTCCTCCAGCTTATCCCGATTCCATCCTGGACAAATGATCTGGTCCCACATTATGCTTGCCAGGTTTCACTACCACCTCAAAGTTGAACTCTTGGAACAAGAGCAACCACCTGCATATTCTTACCCCCAACACTGGCTTATTCACTAGGTACTTCAGCGCAGAATGGTCAGTAAATAATTTGAAGGGACTTCCTAATCAAAAGTGCCTTAATTTCGGTAATGCATATATCATAGCCAGGCCTTCCCGTTCCGTGGTAGTGTAATTTTTATCCGAGTCTGAAAAGCTTTCTGCTTGCAAAACACAGGGTGATCAATGTTACCTTATCCTGGCTGCGCGAGTACTGCGCCAAGTGCAATTGACAACGCGTCAACAAATAACTTCGTCCAATCTGGTAATATTAAGATAGGCGTAGTAACTAGTTTATCCTTCAGCATATCCAAAGCTTCCTTATAGTCCTGGGTCCATACATACTTAGTGTCCTTCCTCAGCAACTTATCCAACGGCGCAGTGATCTTAGCATAATTTCTGATCAATTTTATATAGTACCCTCCCTATATGTCCCAGTGTCGCGCGCAGCTCCTTAACCGATGTTGGGGCTGGCATGTCCACAATCGCAGCAATCTTTGCTGGATCCACGAGCAATCCTTCGTTACACACTACATGTCCAAACAAAATACCAAAAGGTGTACAAAATATACATTTCTGAAAATTAAACGAAATATTTAGCTGTCTGCAGAGCCATGTTAAGGTTTCTTAAGTCCACGCAGAGCCTTATCGCTCCATTTTGATTTCTGACCGGCACAAGTTGGCCACCCAGGCTGAATACCTTATGGGGATTATGATCTTTGCATCGCAGAGCTTCTTTATTTCCTGCCTGACCATGGGCTTAAGTAGAAGATTAAGCTGTCCCTTCTTTTGCCTAAAGGGCTTAACATCTTTTTGTAGTGGGATTTTATGCTGGAAGATAGCTGGGTCGTAGGTCTTTAGGTCTTCATATATCCAAGCAAAAACATCCTTTAACTCTTTAAATAGATCAACATACTCCCTTTTATAAGCAAGGGAAAGATTCTTGGATAGCTTGACAAATTGGGGCTCTTGTTCAGTGCCTAAATTTCACTCTTCTACCTCGGACAACTCTGGCTTCATGGAGGGCCTAATAGGCACATCGTTTAAATAAAAGAGCCTTTATAATGGGACCAAACCTCTGGGGATTCAATTTGTCTTCAGTTGAATCACCCTTTGGCCTCCAATCATGTCGGGGGCAGCACGTTCAGAGGGCTGGCCAACGCTTAATTCATCTTCTTAATCTACCCCATCTGAGTAAATGTTTATATTGGTATACTCGTCCACCATAAGCAGGAACCTCTGAATCTGTTCTTCATCTTTGAACACCTGCCATTGCTTTATATTATCCGGGATGGCTGGTCCGTGCATAACCTTTACAGAGTAGGACAAATGATCAAGATTGGGTGGGCTGAACTCAGCAACAGATGTAGCCAAATTGTCTGCTCTGTGATTGACCTCTCTAGGGGCAGAAGTTATGTTAATGGCATCGAAACAATTGTCAAACAGGTCCCATACCTCGTGCTTGTATTGCCGCAACCTTGTATGTCTGGTTTGGCAGATTTATCTCACTTGATTTACCACCAGATTTGAGTCCCCGAAGATCTTTAGGAAACGCAAGTTGGCTCGACCAATAATTTTTCTTTCTTGAAATCACACGGATGCATTGGTAATAATGTAAACCCAATTTAGAAGATGTTATCAAATGGAAAAGTAAGGACCTATAATTGAAGAGGGGGGTGCTAATGAAATCCGGTCTACCAATTGAAAGGGAGGGAGCTAATCGGCCAAGTAAGCGACCACTCTTGGATCATCCTCATCAAACCTTGGACTGGCTATAGGCTAACTGACCTACTCAAAGCTAGTTCCAGTCCTCAGAGTAGCTCGCTTCGCTCAACACTCATCCTGTCCTGTAGGACCTGCCTTTACTACAAAAGCGTTCGAGCAAGCAACCTTCTATCTCAGAACTATCTTGGCTAGTAGGCAATCTATAATCCACAGGCCTAATATGGCTGGACGCAACTAAACATTTAAGGGCCTTATGGCAGCATGAACAAAGCTAGATATTTTGTAGGCAACCCACCAATACATCCAGTTAGTGAAAGGGACCTGAAGGAATAAATATTAGAAAAGCTCTTCTATGTACGCTCGCCTTAGAAAAGATCTATGTGCACCTTAGAAAAGCTCTAATCCATGTAAGGGAGTAGTAAGGCAGGCTAGGCAAGCACTGAGAGCTCATTAGTAAGCTCATTAAGAAGATAAGCAAAGCAAGAATGATTTGTAAACATCTTGAAGTGTGAGCCCAACAGATAATGTTTGAACTTCTGTAATGCATATACCATAGCCAAGCCTTCTCTTTCTGTCGTAGTGTAATTATTCTCTGCTGTTGATAGTTTTCTGCTTGCAAATGCTATTGGGTGGTCAATATCTCCTTCACCTGGCTGTGCCAGCACTGCTCCTAATGCAATAGATTCTGCATCTACATGAACATGGAACTCCTTTGTCCAATCTGGGAAAACTAGTATGGGCGCAGTTACCATCTTTTCTTTCAAATTATCAAAACTCTTATGGCATTCCTCATTCCATTGAAACCTGATGTCTTTCTTCAGTAACTTATCCATGGGCGCAGTTATCTGCGCATACCCTTTGAGAAACTTCCTGTAATAACCTGTATGTCCCAATGTAGTCCTCAATTGCCTCACTGAGTTAGGAGGCGGCAGGTTCACAATTATAGCTATCTTCGCAGGATCAACTAGCAATCCTTGCTTGCAAACAACATGTCCCAACAAAATACCAAAGGGAACACAAAATAGACACTTTATCAAATTAAAAGAGATCTGATACTGCCTACATCTATCCAACATAAACCTTAAACTTTCAATATGCTTACATAGTAATCCAAAGAAAGTCCAATCATAAAAATATACCTCCAGGAACTTTTTAATGAACTCCTCTCCCTTTGGTCGAGCCTCGGACCTGTCATTTGGAACCTCTGATCCTAACGCTTTAAGTAGAGAGATTGCCTTGTGTTTGTGGCATTTATCTTCCTAAAATGAAAATTGAAAGAGGTTGTGCGCAAGCACGCTCGACCAGAGGGAGAGGGAAAATTGGCTTTTATAGAGGTTGTGCGCAAGCACGCTCGACCAGAGGGAGAGGGAAAAGTAGCATTTATCGAGCGTTTTTCACGGGTAGACTCTTTTTACGGGCCTCCTAAGCATTCCTGGCTGAATAAAAAGATTTGGAATCAGTAAGTTGGGTCAGGTCTATAGGTTGTTAAAGAGAACAGGTGAGTTGATATAGTGGGTAAACTAAAGTTTTAAAGCAAGTAAGCAGCATCTAAAGGTCCTCTTTCTTAGCAATGATATCTGAACGCCCGTACAATAACTAAATTAATGAGGCATTTAAAGTAAATAAAGAGAAAGGTTGGTAGCAATAAATAGCTCGTTGCACAAAAAAACATATATCTCTAACGACTTATATCATTCCATCTTTCTTTATGTCATTAATTCCTCTTTCATTACATAGAGAGGAATAATATATATATATAAGAAGGTATTATCTCATTAATTAGTTCAGAAATGAGACGAGTAAACATATGATCCCGATCCGAGTATATTTCCCTTATTTTCCGACCTTCCCATCCATATGGGCTTTCGGCTATTATCTTCTTTTATTACAAGTAAAGTTAGGCAAATTGTGTAAATAACTTGGTCAAGTCTCCTGGCAAGAAGGATAAAGTAAAGTTATCCATCTATATGACAAGTAAAAACAAGTCAAGATCAAATAAAACCTAGAAATAAGTATACACAAATTAGGTCAGGCGCCAGTCATAGCTGACGAGTGCTAACCGAGCCTTGGCCCCAGGGAAGGCTATTTAGAAAAACTGAGAAAAAAACCCATGGATATTTTGAAAGTGACAAACGAACATCCTTTATGATTTTAATGAATATGAGATTTATAGAATTTTGCTTTGATATACAACAAAATTGTGGGATTTGATCAATATGGTATTACTTCAAATCAGATCAAGTTTATTCAAAACTGTATTCAAAATTTTGATAATTTTGCAGTCGTTGCAATTCACTTCCAACATGGGGAACATATATCAAATGTTGTTACTCCTCTGTTCGTTTGTTCTTGTTGCATTTAGAACCCAAAACCAACTGGATTCACAACCCAATCCCGTAGTTTACACCTGCTCGAACAACTCATTTTAGTGTCACCCATATCCTGATCAAGCCAATATCACAGGCAACAGCTGCTCCTATAGCTCATTGCTGTGTGACACATATGCTTTTTATGTGTCACCCAGCCTGCAACAAAATTTTCCCACATGATGTATATATGTCAGAAGAAGTTAAAACAACATTGACAATTAAAACGGCCCTAAAGAGAATTTGCTTCTAAAAGTTACATGACTCCTAGATGTCCTGTAATAGTTGAACTATTGCAGACTTGAAGCATTTTCAACCACCTTTCAGACTTGCTTGAGGTTTGCAGATTTTGGACCATAGAAACACAAGACTTGAACATAACTACATGCTGGTCGAGCACTTCTCATGGTGGTGTTGACAGGGCAAAATGGCCCTATGTCAACAGGTGGCTTAGTAGACAGCGCTCCCTTTCATGGTGGCTTCGAGCCTCTGTACTATTCAAGTGCCTATGTGCTCACACAAGGCTCTAGCTAAACATACTACGCAGGGTACAGTTGGTTGCTTACTTTGTGAGGTGGATAGCAAGGTGTGCTACCAGATGCACGTTTTTATCTCAACAGCTGAACAAAATTACATTTTCCAAGAATGTTTTGAAAACATAATTTTATGTTATGACAGCCTTTTTTTTTCTGTGATAGAACAGTTATGTAATATATATGTTGAATGGTTCTCTTCCAAACAGCCTTCATACCATTTGACCACGTTTGCGGAAGACATTTAAACATTTTTGTCAATCTATATTGAAAAGCGATACTTCAGAAATTGGTATCTTTCTATTCATCATTGACCTTATCAGCTCGCCAACTGTCTCTATATAGATTTCAAAGAAGCAATTCTTAATCCATTTTCTTTTGTAGAACGATTTGATAGATTCTCAAACTCTTTAAAAATTGATGTAACCTCCACCACATGTTCTCCTTATCCTGATTACTAACAATCCTCCTACAAGCCAAGTCTTGCATAAAGAGGAAACAAAGAAGTGAAGAGGCAGTTGATGCAGAGATAGCACAATAGAGAGCATCGATGAAGCTTATATGCTCAGAAATTTTAGCAGGGCAAAAGGCAGAGAGCAAATGCTCCCATGAATTCCAACACTATTTCTGAAGCCATGAAGGGTGTTTCTCCCCGTTCATTGGCAAATCATGCATTGGAATGGTGTTCATCTATGACCTTCCCTCAATCACAACAAAACCAAGAGAATCCATACAATTTTCTTAGTAAACCCAACGGATTTGTGACCTTACCCTCTTCACCCCTCTTCACCTGGAATGCTACAGACCAGATTCCTGGATCTCAAGAACTACTTTCCAAGCAAAAATTATCCTTATAGTTTCTTTCCGGCAAATGCAGATTGAATAAAAAATTCCCTCCAAAATATCCTTGATAACATGCTAAAACTCCCGTCATTTGGATGGTGATAGCCATAGAGGAAATCTACTTAAGTTACTGAAATATGTGGATTCACAAAGTTTGCCAATGGACCACACCATGTTGGGATTCCCTTACCCTCTTCACCTGGAATGCCGCAAAACAGATTCCAGGATTCTGAAAAGTCTCTTATGAAAATCAAATAAAATTTGGAAGTGTGATGAAAACACCCTGCATGATACCTGGAGAAGTGCATTTCCAAGACATGTAAATTAAAATATTATGATGAGATTGATTTGATGATGATAAGGTAGAAGTTTATCATTTGACTCCACAAGTGAGAGAAATGGGAAGTAAATTGCATGGTTATCGATTTCCTTAAATGAGAGCTCCAACAGCTGTAAACTCTCAGTCCTTACTACCGTAGGGGTAGGGGTCTTTACGCTTAAAATAGAGACATGACTCATGAACCTAACATATGCACTGCTTGTCAGCTATATGGTTTTAAAAATTATAGACATGCTAGGTTATTTTGAAGGAAAAAGGAGCCCAAACGAACCTGATCTTGAAGCTCTTTAGGAGTATCAATCTGTGATTGCCACCAGAGCAGCCCAAGCATGAATGCTGTTGATAGGACTTATGCAACTCTCAGACAACTCAGATATTCATGGCATCTTATATATGTAATATAAGTACGTCATATACTAGGGTGGGTCGATTTGAACTTCAATACCTGTGCTTGGAGAATAGCCAGCATATCCTAATCTTTTTGTGCTTTGTGACACACTCCCATAACTCCTTGCTTTGTTCAGGTTCGAAGTAATGAGCCCTGTTTGTGACTGAATTAGCTCACCATTTTTTAACTAATTTTTCCAGCATTATTAGATATGTTTTCTACATTGATAGTGGAGTTCCATCTACCTTTATGTATTGCCCACCCTGACCACTTGAAATGCCCAATTGAACGTCTCTGAACCCTTCCAACTAGCACTAATCTTAAAGCAAGCAGGACTTCCGCATCTTCCATCTGGGTTCCTCAACAATAGAAGAGAGGGACCACACCTTCCATACTGCTTTCCCGTGTAGGATCGGTAGTGATTGTCAATCCATGGGCATGGCCGCCCCTGATCATTCCTTCCTTTTAGAGCCAAGTTTGAAACCAGAGCAGCCCAATTATGAATGGTGTTGATAGGACTTGTGCAGCTCTCAAACAACTCATATATTCATGGCATATTTCCTTTATGCCTCACCTAAACATAATAGAATATTGTTCCCACCATGTTGCACCCCATTCATGTCTGGAAGAAATTGCTGCTTTCCAGTCTTCATGTATGTCATTGGAAGAAATTGCTGCTTTCCAGTCTTCATTTATGTCGTTCAACACCAACTGTTTTTCCTTTATTTCAGGTGCAATGTGAGACTGATAAGCCTCCACCGGGTACTGTCCAAGAACAATAAGTCTTGAATGTCTAATACCTAATATAAACCATGCTGATAGAATTCCTCTTAAAAATGAAAAAGTTTCCCTCAATTATAAGTCTTGAATGTCTAATACCTGATTTATAATGTCTAGAATGTTACAGTGACACATGAAGTTTACCATTGTTAGTGATAGTGCTTTGCTTCATGAGATTGCAAGAAGCTGGTTGGTTTTGCATTGTAAGCTTGGGAGAAGCTAATTTGCTGTCCTTTTCTATTGTAATAGAAAGAGATGTAATTACTATTGCAGATGAATGTGCTGATCTGATTTTCCAGATCTGATCTTTTTTTTATGGCAGAGCTGTTATACATTTAGTATGTTGTTCTGATTTTTCCACATTTAGTATGGTGTTCTGATTTTTCCAGAGTCAATTTATCTTCTATTTACCATTGGGATGGTAGTGTGATAATCTGATTTCTTCATAGATCTATTATTTATTTTCTGCTCTATTTTCTGTTCTCCAAACCTATCTTTTCTTAGATCTATCATTCATTTGTTGTTATAATAATCTAACCTCTTGATATGCAGTGTCTACCTTTTGAATATACATGACCAAATATCTTTGGATCGAGTAATGGAAGAAGGGAGCATAAACCAAAACGATGTATAAAAGATTCTCTTTTAGTCATTAAGCCTTATAAGGACCTTTGAGGTCATCTAGATTACTGACCTCCTTTCAGCCTATCTTAGCCAATGGTGCCATAGGCACAATCAATAGTATATTAGTTAGGCATCGCTCCCTAGACACGAAAGACCTCCAGGACACCTTGATGCGCTATTCCCTACCCTTTGCATAGAGGGATTGTTTCTCTTCCATGTTTTGAACAGAAATCTTGTGTACACATTAATAGTTCTCTCGAGAGCTTTGTTTACCTTGGTTACTAGGAGAGCTATAGTGAGTGGTTCGGAACTCCCCCTTTTAGGATAGCATAGTCGGGTCAAGACTCGTGTCCTCTTAGTCTTGAACACTCTCAAGAGGACATTATCAGGCTCAACATTGACACATTCATGGTAGTTGACAGGGATGATGGCTACTCTCATGATTTCCAAGGTTCCCAATAATTGCCATGGAATTTTCACCCCGTGATTTCAAGACATTTATTATATAACGTCTATTGACCTCACTACTTCCTTACCCACATCGAGAGCAGTTTCTCTAGCTTCCTTTTCTGTTGTGGTTTTGTCAATGAGTTTATTTAAATATCTGAAGCCGTGTAGAGATATGAATGTCTCTATGTTATGTTCTGGCAATTAAACTCACAAAACAAGCATACTAATTCATTTTCTTCCATATCCACTTTTAATAGATTTACGCAACTTCATTAAATGCCCCTTCCTAGGTCGGGTATCAATCGAGCATGTCTATTCTAAAGAAACCAAGGGAATTCACAATCTTAGTATAACTTTGTTGGTACAGGAATGCTCCTTTTTTTAAAGAAATTAGACATGGACCATAACCTAGGAATTGATGCAGGAGCATCGGCTACCAAAGAAATAAGTCAATGTCTAATCAGGCCTAAAGGTCTTGACATCAGGCCAAGAGGGCTCATTGTAAATTCTATATACAAAGAGTGCTTATTTCCTAGTGAAGATAGATAGGGAATATGTTTACTAGTTAGGTATGAATTAGTAATGAGCAATGTAACCTATCCCTGAATTGGAGGGATGACTTGAGTCTAGCAGTTAGATGAGTCATAGAAGATATGAGTCTAGTTTTCTAATAATAGAGGCTATGACTGGAATCTGGGGATTGGTTTAGGAGTTCTGTTAATGGATACGAAATTTCAGTTAGATAGGATAGAACAGGAATCGAATTGTAACCGTCGGAGAATCAAGAGTCTCGAAATTGTAACTCTCGAAAAGGAGAGAGCTTTGTAAGCCTACGGGCAGAACAGAGAGAGTTCAGTGAAGAGTTCTGGGAAGATGGTCATTGTATGTGGTATCAGACCATAGACAGAAGATATGAAGGTTTTGAAATTGCATGTACAGCTTTTATGATGTTAATGGAAATAGATTCATCAATGGACGATGTGTTATTGTTTTCCAATCCGTATGTGACTGTCAATGAAACCGGGTAGAATACTTATGTGATTCCAATTATGTTTGAGACTGGGTAGAACCCGAAAGGTTCCAGTCTTGCAGAACCTGTTGATGACTGAGAAGACATTGGCGGACAGAGTATCTGTACATATTTAATGTATGAATGTGCTACAAATGTACAGTAGTTGCATTGAATGGAGATGGCCTTTGTGCAGGTCGAAGGTGTTGGAGGGTTTGAACCGGTGAGCGCATAGGAGGCGTAATTCATAAATCCCTGTGTATCGACAAGGGGAAGTTGAAGTGAAATGAGCAGAGAGCAGGCACGAATTGATGCTGTCGAAACATGTAGAGAACGTTGGGTGCAGGGGGATTTCTGCGCAGAGGAATGATAGAGATGGTCAAGCGTATTGTTGACAGAAAATGAAGAGTTCCAGAGATTGGTGAATCGATGACCAAGCATTTTCTGTGCGTACAAGTTGAGATTGGATTGATATTCTTATGATATGCCTGGAGATCATCGCAGACCTGCTATTGATATGAATAGAGGTACTTTGATTTTGTTTCTTTTTATCTGATTTT
>BSBM01004520.1:0-41837 GCA_027924585.1 Larix kaempferi
AATGGGATATGGACAAGTTGATGTGGATAAAGCTTTGAAGTTTATTCAACAGATCCAATTAATACATCAAGTAGTACACGAGCAGTTGGAATCAAGTCAAGCCAAGTAAAAAGAAAGACATGACAAACATCGGGTGGATCATCATTTCCAAATTGGTGATCGAGTATGGCTTCATATCAACAAAGACCGACTCCAAGGTGAAGGTAGAAAGTTGAAACCAATCAGGTATGGACCTACAATTTTGGATCAAGTTGGTAAAATGCTTTTTCGGTTAGATTTTCCTCCTTATATGCAAATGTATTCCATTGTTAATTTGGAAAACTTGAAACTATATGATCCTCCTATGATTGTGGACCAAGATGAACAGGTTCAAGTACCTTATGTTGATGAGTTTGCTCCTGAATATCTCAATGAGATTTAGGAAGATGTTATACTTGGAAAGAAGGTCAGACCTTCACGAAGAGGTGACATGGAATTTCTTCGTGTGGGGCTCAAAGGAATGCATCCAAGCAAAGCACGGTGGCTAGAGACCGGAAGAGTGAGGGAGCTATACCCTCACCTGTTTTTTGAATGATCTCATGCTTTTGGTGGCCCAAAAGCTTCCAAGTGGGAAGGTTTGATCCAGGAGGATCTCAGAGTTCAATCAAACTGAAAGTCTTCAAAATTTGTAAATAATCTTACAGACGCGTAGAGCTCGTCAACAACTTTCCGATAATGCTCATTTTGCGTGAAACGACCTCTAGACGCGAAATATATTGAGTTTCTAAAATTCAGCAAAAGGGTAAAAATGATGTAAAAAAGGGCAAAAAAGGGGCCACGTGGCATGGAAAACTCAACATTATTGACACGTGGAAGCCCCATAGGGTGCCATGTGGACAGGTTCTGGGTGATGTGGACCAATTAGGGTCTGCCATGTGGCATCCTTGTTTGCCAATGGTTACATGTTTTATCAACAAATATGGGAGACCATGGGAATCGAACCCATGAAATCCAAGGCCTCCAACGCCTCCATCAAGCTTGCCTAGCCAAGGCTCCAAGCATTAGTTCTTAACACTATATGGTGCTAGTAAGTCTAGGGCCCTAGGTCACTTAATCGACTGTAAAACCCAATAAATATACCTTCTTTTATATGGTTACATCTTGTATTTAAAGTTCAATGGGTTCATGTTTGGGGAAAAGGACGGGATCGAGAGCTAGGCCCTCGACCCCATGGCCAACACTGAGGCCGTTGGAAGTGCCAACACAGAGCCAACGCAGAGTCCAAGTTGCAATCCAAGAGCCAAGCACAAAGTAACCAACGGGTCCAATGCAGAGTCCAAGTCATATGCCAACAAGCCCAGTCAACAACAAATACAATGCAAGCCAAGCCACGAGTTCAATCGTTACAACGTTCAAATAAAAACCATGAAGGAAGGGGAGAGGCCCGTGGGTTTGACCTCGGGACCTCTGCCCCCATAACACACTGCCTTACCACTGGACCAACGACCATTTTTTGGGTGGTAAGCGGCGAAAATAGGTTATAAATTTGTGGCAGAAAAAGGGCTCGAAAATGGGCATGTGGCCCTCCATTTCTCACCCACAAACCACCCAAAACCACCTATAAAACCATGGTTTTGGCATGGAGTTCGAGACAGTGGAGAGCACCTTTTGCACAAATTTCGAGACGGTACATAACGCATTTGGCACATATCCCGATGAGATTCAGAGCATAGTTCCCGAGGTCCGTATAGGCATTAATGGGCACTCTTCCTAAGGTGGGAATCCATACAGTCCGTACAATTGCAGGGCATAGTTTTCTCAATTTGCATTCCAGAGGAGGCCTCAGGCAAACATAGTTGACTTTATACTCATTTTACCCAGAATTTTGAGAGGAACGCAGTGGTGCAATCTGTTTATGAGTTTGACTAACAGAACTCATAATTATTTCTAGAAACTCATATTTGTATGCTTTGAAGACTTAATAAGATCGACCTTCTCATTGGAAGTGGCCCAGAGACGTAGCCCAAGAAGGGTGGACTTTGTTATCATCCGTTGTCTTCATTTTTTGATTTGCATATCTCTTTTATTTGCTTGTGTTTGATTTAAAGCATTTAAAATTCATCTTTTAAGCCATTTTTATGAGCATTTACACGCAAGTTTATGGTCAAAAAAATCCTGAAAGATTTTTCAGATCACATACGGTCAATTTCATTCTTTTGGTCGTATGGGTATTTGTAAGGTCTGATGTTAGGGGGAACACTTCCCAGAATTAAGTGAATAGCATGATCAAAATCTTGAACAGGTGGAAGACCTTTTGGAATATCTCCAAATACCTTCAAATGCTTATTATTGACCCTTTATATATATGGGGAAATAGGAGTCTTAGATTTTTGAACATCTGAAGAGCATAATTGTGCAATTACACCTTAATGTCCCCTTTTCAATAATTTTGCCATACCATTATAGCTTATCACCTTACATGGTTTCCTTGTGATACCATTTAACTCATATTCTTTTCCTTCCAATGAAAATTTCATGAAAAGCTTATGAAAATTAAAAGCCAGTGTTCCCAATGATTGTAACCATTGAACCCTTAATACAACATCAACACCACCCATTGGGATAGCAATCATTGCACTATTTAATACATATTCCCCCATTGTAAGATTTATATTATGACATTTCCCATAGCAATTGATAGTTCCTCCATCTACAAGCACTTGAAACTTTGGTGCTGGATATATACAGCAATTGAGAACTTTGACTAATTTACAATGAATAAAATTATGAGTACTACCATAATTAATCAACGATATTACCTTTTTCTTTTTGATATATCCTTCGATATTGAGTGTTTGAGGAGTGCTAATTCCCACCAAATCATGACAAGATATGTCGGGAGTAATATCTTCGGAAGTAGTCTCTTATATTTCTTCATCTTGAGATGGTTCCTGTTCTTTTAGTTCTTCCTCTTCACAATCTATGTAGAATAATTTCCTCTCACCACACTTATGTCCTTTACTATACTTGTTGTCACAATTAAAGCATACACATTTTTCTCTTCTTTCATCCAGTTGCTGAGGTGTAAACCTTGGAGGTGAGTTATGAGAAAGAACATTATTCTCTCTATATGTGTTGGAGGTGTTTTTTCTAGTAACTATCACCATATTTTTATTTTCAACCTTCCTTTCCACCATAAAAGCCTTCTCTAATGATGGTGGTTCAAAGAGACGCACCTCATGTTGAATGTTATCCTTCAAGGTGCCAATAAAGAGATCTAACAACTTATCATTTGTTATGCTCTCCACTCTAAGACTCAACTTTTGAAATTGTTGAATGTGCTCACTTACTGGTCCCCTTTGCCTTAAATTCATTAATTGGGTAAAGAAGAAATTGCTCTTAACATAATCATGGCATGATATCAATTCTTCTGTAAAAATAGACCAAGAGATAATGGAGTTATTTTTGCATTAGAAAGCCATTGGTACCACATAAACTACTTAAGTTCTAAATATAAAGATGCAATAGGTACCTTATGAATATTTGGCACCTAGTGTATATCAAAGAAATGATCCATTTGGAATATCCATGTTATGGGGTCTTTTTCGTCAACCTTTCTCATGTCAATCTTGGGGAGTTGGATACCCCTTGAGGACCATCTCTGGTTACTTCCATTACTATAATCATTTCCTCTTGAAATATTATTATTCATTGAATGTTTCTCGACATAGACCTCATATTTATTTTACTTAGTATCCTGGAACACATCATCACTTGTAGGAGGAGTATCCTTTAAATTTTGTATGAGCTCAACAATATTTTCCATCTTATTATCCATATGTTCCATCAACTTCTCCTCTAAATTAACTAAATCAATTGTTTTAACAGACCCTTTCATATTTTCCTCCATCTTATTATCCATATGTTCCATCAACTTCCCCTCTAAATTAACTAAATCAATTGTTTTCACAGATCCTTTAATCATATCTTCCAACTGGTACATTCGAAAAGATAGGTCTTCCCTTTCATCATACATCGGTGATGAATCCTCTGGTGGTTTGAGTGGAATGTGATTTTTTCCACTTCCTTTTGGTGGAATTTTGAACAATATAAATAGACATCACACCCTAGGTTTCACCTCAAATAGATCCTTCTACTCAAAGTTATTCAAATTTAAAATGGTGTACCTTTTTCAAACCCTGATTAAAAGGTTGTTTTATAATTGACTTGGAACTGAGGTAAATTTAAAATTTAGGCTCCTATGAGTCTAAAACTACAGCATGTTATATCACGGCGTGTCCTCTTTCCAATGCCATAGTTTGACCTAATTCTAATGTGCCAGTAGAAAGTTATTGCGAATATCCCAACACTTCTTATTTTTGGTCCTTTCAGAAGAGTGAATTTGTTCACTCTGCCACATGTCAAATATTTTGGATATGAGTCTTAAAAAGCTATAAAAGATACTATGGTCCGTCTTCTTTATGATGCAATAGGTCTCACTCAATTTGGATCTCGCATGCCCCAAATATGACCTTTTTGCCAAGAACTCTTGTTTTAGACCATTTTTTGGACTAATTAGAAACCCTAAATTACACGACGAATATTTCCAAACTGTAATGGATCAGGATCTGAAAATTGGATCAAAGCTAGTTCAACCTTTTTTCCTAGATGGGTTTCGAGTCTCGCTATCTAAAATCTTGTAGAAAATGTTTATAGCAAAAATGACAAGATGACTCGCTTTGATGAAATCGATCCCGAGGAAAGAGCTCTGATACCAAATGTTAAGCAACAAATTTCCAAAAAGAGCATGAAAAGAGCATAAATAGACCAGAAAGAGTACTCCACACCTTAATAATGAAGAACATAGATGAATAGAAAGCCTCTTTCAAGGGGAAACCTCCTTATACAATGTACCAAGTACACAAGACAAGATAAGACAAGATGCCCCAAATGAAAATGTCTCCTTTCTATATATAGGAGACTAAGAGGTACAATTCCAACTAACTGACCCAAGCCGACGTAACTAATATAACCATACTAATGATAATTACGACTAATGGACCAAACCAACATCAAAACTAATGTAATGTGACCAATATAAGGGCAAATGTGCCAACATTTAGGGCTGAACAACATTAGCCACCCTTGGATTGCTCCCTTGATAAATGGCAGACCATCTGACTTATTCTAAGCTTTTAGATGGCTTCGATAGGGATGTCCTCTGTCCCATTATCTCTACATTCTTATGGTTGAATCTCTTGAGAGAAAACTTTTAAAAGAAATGGATGAAGGTAGGCTACGTGGGATTCGTATAGCCCATGGAATAAAATTTGTTAACAACGCCCAATTTGCAGATGATACAATGTTGTTGGGAGGGGCTTCTTTGATCAATGATAGTATATTTAAGAAAACCTTACAATAGTTCTTGCATGCATAAGGAAGTGAGATTAACAAAGGGAAATGCAAGATCTATGGTTGGAATGTTTCTCCTCAAATTATGTGCAGTATCTCAAAAGAACTAGGATTCACATGAACTTCTAATTGGGTCTCTTTTGAGTATCTGGGCGTTCCCATTGTCCAAAAGAAAATCTCAAGTGCTTTGTGGGAACCAATCCTTACAAAATTAAAAGACAAAATCTCAAGTTGGGGCATGCAATGGTTAAATCCTGCTGTGAAAGTGATCTTGATAAGGTCGGTACTCTTTTCTCTTCCCCTCTTTCATTCTTTTTCATTATTAGCCCCTAAAGGTATAATGCAAGAGATAGATCAATCAATAAGAAATTTCTCGTGGCAAGGAGGAAAAATCAACAAAAGAAAAATTCATATGGTTAAGTGGAGCATTGTTAATTCTCCAAAAGGACATGGTGGAATTGGAATTCGTGATCCTTCTATGATGAACATAGCTATTGGTGCAAAGTTAGTTTGGATATTGGTCTCTCGAGAATTAGCTTGGTGGAAAAATATTCTCAGACAAAATATCTCTGAGGCCACAAACTCTGGTGTATAGATAACTGTAATTGGCAACAACTAGGCTCTAACACCTGGAGACTTTGTAAATCAACAGGTAAAATTATTCAGGATGATCTTTATTAGGTCCTTGGTAATGGAAAGAGAATAAATTTGTGGAGTGACTCCATTATAGGCACTTCCCCTTTATTTCAGACTCCATAGCTAAAGGATGTAAAAAATTGGTTGTGTACAATGGGAATCAACACTTTATTTGAATTCTTTGAATGGGATTTGAATAGAAACTGGCTTGGTTGGACGAATTTTAACATGCCAACCCCTTTACAACATCCTTTTAATGAAGTTCTGCCACACCTTCATAGTGTTGCCCCTGTCATTCTTGATATTGCAGATTCTAGAGGTTGGGGAAAGCGTGGAACTTATATCATGAAAGAGGGCTATGATCACCTCTTCAAGAAACAATCTCATCCCCCCTTCTCGATACTTTGGGAGAAAGTTTGGCATCATGATGGACTACCAAAGATCAATATTTTTTGTTGGATGTTAGCTCATGGAAAAATTCTCACAGCTGAGAATCTAAAAAAAAGATGTATAGAAGGCTCCTGACAATGCATCCTTTGTAAAAATTCCGAAGAGACAATCTCACACCTATTCTTTCACTGTAATTATATAAAGCTGGTTTGGGAGAAATATTTGCATGACTTGCATCAGATTGTTGAATTTTCAATAAATCTGAGTGGCTTTCTTCTTGGCTGGAATGACAAATTTCCCAGAAGTCTGGGTGGGAAATCTATTCTTTCAAGAGTTTGGGATGCCTTGCCAAAGTATTTCTTTGGGGAAGTGTGGATGACAAGAAATTATGTTATTTTGGAATATAAGTTGATTTCATAAACATATGAATTCATTTATGTCACTTCTTTGCTAGGTGAATTTATTCAAAGCCCTAGAGGAAGAAAAAAGGAGGAAATATGGACCCTGGATGAAAGCCTGTGGATGAAATCTTTCAATAATTCAAATTGGGTCCAAAACCAGTGCCTGGATGCTCTTTTTCATACACCTAATAAGGAAGAATTCAAAAACCAGTTGCAAAGTCTTCAGTCTTACACTCTTTTCTTTGATGGTTCTTCGAAGGGTAACCCAAGTGTGGCTGGTGCAGGGGGTGTCTTTTTTTTTTATCATAGTGGAAATGAAGTATCAACATATGCTTGTGGATTAGGATTTAGTACAAATAACCAGGCTCATCGGTATGCTATTTTCTTTGGTTTAAGACGAGCTATTGCTTTGGAAATCAGGTCGTTGGTGATCATTGGAGACTCTCTTATCATTTTATCTCAAACAAGAAGTTGTCGCAAATTAAAATATCAGATAACAGGTTGAATTCAAATGAGAATCAATGGTATTTTATATTGAATCCCTTCCTTTCAAATTTATCATGTCCATCGAGAACATAGTTTCTGTGCTGATGGTTTAGCTAATAAAGCCTTGCTTTTGACGAAAGGTTTTATTGTAGAAAATGGACTCCAAGGGCAAGTCATCCTGCCATAACCTTCTTCTTTTATGGATCAAAATCCTCTCCTAATTAGTTTTACTTCTGTAGTGGTGCAAGTTTGCTCGGGGAAAATTACAATCTTGATATGTTGGGGCTTGATATAAGAGTTATCATCATCTTCTTATTAGTGGGAGTGCAACTTCGAGTTTCGAGAAGTGTTAGTCTTTTTGTCACGAATGATGGAATTCAATTTGTCTTTGATCTCATTTGGCGGCTCTGGGATGTTGGCATTATTTAGTCTAGGAAATTTATTTGGGATATCCTTCCTTTGATCAGTATTGAAGGTTCAATTGGCATTATGATTCTAGAAGAGAAACTATATGAGCCTTCTGTAAGAGTTGACAATTTACAGCCATATAAGTTAGACTTTAGTCTTCAGTTGAGAGACAATAATTCTTTGATGGAAGGTGTTATTGCAGAAGTTCAGAATGCTCTTTTCAAATTCCAAATGTGGACTCTTGGCTTAATGGTGCTAAGCGATTTAAGTGAAGCTTTTTGGAAAACTTTGTTGGGATGGAAACCTGATCATATTAAAGATTTCTTCAAGACAATTATGAAACACAAAGGAATTTTAATTAGTTGGAGTTTTTGGTCAATTGAGAATCTAGAAGATATAAATGTTGATGATCCAGTTATACAGTCTTTTGTGAATACCTCTAGCTTTATTGATGATGGTAGTGTAAAGTCCAGCTTAGAAATCCCATAATGTTTTTCAAAAGCTCCCCTGAGCATGCATGTTGTTGAAATTGATTATTTCATTGAAGAATTTAAAAAAACACAGGTCTCTCTTTCTACTGTGAAATAAAAAATTAGCTCATATGTTATGGAATATAATGAGCAAGAAGTTTAGAAATTGGATAACAACGAGACTTCTTAATCTGTTTCGTTTTCATGTTTTTTTTTGCATTTTACCATTAGGACAATTTGTAAAAATGTATAGCAGTATGGAGAATTTAGTTTTTTTGAGCAAGTATCTTTTTTGGATTACTGTAATCAAGATTGAAGCTGATATCGCTCCTCAGAAGTATCCTCGGGGAAATATTTGTTCTATTTGAATAATTTATTCAACCTCTCTCAATACAAAACCAACCTTTTATGTTAAAAAAAGAGAGTCCTCTATCCCATGTTAAAAATTTATGTGAGCTATTTTTTCCACCATCCTCTCATCTTTGGAGTCTATTGTCCATTATTCATTATGTAGATTTTTACCAACAATTTTAAAGACTACCCATAATTCTTCTTTTGTTATTCGTTACCAATTACCAGACCATGCAAACCTAAAAATTCGAATTTGGAAACAAAGCTGTGTTTTTGAAGGGGAAAGAGATGGTTGTAGGTGAGCATAGAGGCTAGGAAAGCTAGGGACCCTTACCCATAGAGTTTTGCTACTTTTGCATGCTTGAGAAGCCACAAATTAAGTCTACAGGTGGTTCTCCAATAGCTTATAACGAATTGGTCTCCTTCTATGCACACACTAGAAGCACCTAGCAAGATGGATCGCCCAAGGGAACCATGGATCTGTGATGGGGATGCTTGAGCCTATAAGGATGTTGTGTGGGGTAGGTATTGTTGGGGCCAGGGATATGAGGGTAAAGTGAGATTTCTGTAGAGATCGACATGAGAATTTGGCTAAGCGTAGAGAGCAAAATGGGATGTGGGATGAGCGAGAGAAGTTTGTAGGAGTTCCCTTCACCCTAGTGGCCTCATAGCCCAACTTGGGGGTGGCCTCTCAGCATAAAGAGTATATGTTGGACAGAGTGCCTATGATTGGGTGGAAATCACTCTTAATAGCTAGTTTCTTGGATCTTCCTTGTTTAAAGATAAGTATTCTGTTGTATTTGAATATGGAATGATTTGTATTGTTATGTCTATGCTGAATATGTTGTATATGCATGTGGGTGTGTGTTTGGATAAAGTTTAATTCAGATGTGTTTTTACTTATGTATCTGCACATGCATTTTTATTGTTAATGAATTCCTTAGATATGGCCATGAGGTGAAATTTAGAACCCCATAATTTGTAAACCTCCCATCTGATGGTTGGATTGATGGATGGGGACATTACAATTGGGATGTTGTGCAGGATGCGATAGGATTCTATTATAAATGCAGAATGCTAAGAAATAAATCTATCTTAGCTAGGAGTTGTGAATAAAGAGGCTATTAATTGTTAAATGCATACATATAAAGGTGTAAGTGTAATAAAATGAGTTTCCTCAACACAAGAAATAAATGTACACATAAAATATCAACTACAAATTAAAGAGGATTAGTCCCACTTCCATCCATCTAAAACCAGTAATTATTGACCAATCAAGTGATTTTAAGAGCTGCAGAGATTAGAAAACATAATGAAGAATTGCAAAGTAGTCATACACCAATCAAGCATTTTCACATAATAGTATAACATGAATAGGAAAACAAGTTAAAATCATTCATACACTAGAATGATCCAAGCATTTCCCAACATTCACGGGCATAGATCGAGATCTTCTTCAAATTAATTCCCATAAAAAAGAATTTACAATAGCTTCAATACATCTCAAAGCTCCAAAAGTCTTGATTTCTTTCCCTTCTATCTAATTTATACAATTTTCTTTATCTACCGGATTACCCTGACTCTTTGGATTCCCTACTAAATACCTCTTTATAAATACCACTTTACAAAATGAGGAGTATCCACAAAATAAGACTTACTAGATGAGGATATTTGACTATTATTTCATCTTGATATAATATTAAATTCAAGTGAATCTAGGATGTCACTTTACAAAAGTCATCACTTGAATACAATACACAAATCGCTATGTGGGGGATGGGCCCCTTCTTACCATACACACCATCCATGTTTCATATTGCTCTAACATGACATTGAACATGGGGTGTTTGAGAGTCTCAAATGTGACCACATGATTGGCCACTTCATTAACAATGAGCTCCAACCCCTTCTCAAGAGATACAATAAAGGTTTTAAGCGAATTGATGTCTCTTGTTGGTGTTGATATATGTTGCATGAGTGCCTCCTTGGCCACTTCAATAAGTGTTTATACTTCCTAGAGTTGATGATCTCCTTAATCTCATTCTTCTTTATCTCGATCAGTTGGGGTTGGTCTATCCTGGGGAAAGGAGGCAAATGACATCTCTGCATGACATTGGTAGCCACTTGATATAGCTTCTGACATTTTCCAATAGTATTACACACACTTTGCTGCAATGTTGTTCTTGCTTGCTTGCTCTATGTGATGGAGGCATGGTTATCGTGGAGATCCTGGTGTCGTTCTTTGTGGATATGTTGGTGATTGAGTTGAATCTTGTTGACATTATGCAAGTTCATTCGAACCCATCCATATACCATCCACAATGCATTCATGATCCTTGATTTGCTCAAGAAACTCACTTAATTGGGCATGTTGTCCTTGTAATTCATGCAAAAGGTTGTATATTTGACTGTGATCTTCTGCTAACTCTTCTTGTAATGAGAATGCACAAGACCTGGACTCTAGCAAGATTGTGTTATCTTGTCTTGGTTTGAACATCTCCCTTTTCAAAATCCCTTATCTGTTGCTTATAGGCCTTTAATTTGCTTGCCATCTCCTCCATATTTGATTGGTTCCCCATAGAGAGGGCTACATTTGTCGAAGCTGCAACAATAGGGTCTCGATCAATGTTGGTAAACACAAGAGTCTTAGTAGTAATTACTAACAATGGTATCCCAGTGAGCTTGAAAGTATTGTTCTACTATATGTCGAGAATCATTTCTTTGGAAAACTTCATTGCCAAATTGGAATGCATTGATGACTTGGGCCTACTCCTTAGCTTGTTTGATATCTTTTAAGCAATATCCTCCAATGGTCAGAGATCATGGAGGCCAGACAACCTTTTTTTCATTTTTCAGTGCTGCTCCAATACCATTAATAAAAATCCAGTAGGCTATCTCCTGTAGGACCACTTTTTTCAATGAGAAAGTGAGGTAGTAGATGGGGAGGATTAGTGCCACCATAGATGTGCAAACAGGTCCCTTTACGAGTGACATACCAATTTCCTAGTGTGGATAGGGCTTTCATGGCCTTATCTGACATGCATATGATTGGTTCTCCATGGATGATCGTATGTAGCAACATCGTAAAATCTTGGCATATTTTGACATAGCAAATAGAGTATTTATGCTCCCATAAGATTTTACGGTAAACATAAACTAGTGGATCTTTCGAGAGGCACTACCATCCCATGCATGGGAAAGTGTTACTAGCACACACCACATCCAAAAGGTAGGAGGACATGTAAAACTCGAAGTCTTTCCCTAGGGCCATGTCCTTTTCATTTATGACAACTTGTTTGATGTCTGCTGAAAGGATGAAATCCCAATTGAAGGCAACGCCTAGCATAGTTACTTGTTGCATGATAAGTACCAATGACTCTCTGAATGGTCTTGCATCATTTTCTTCACAGAGCCTAGATTTTACAACATGGTTTCCATTCTGTAAGGAGGCCTTAGGGACTCAAAAGGATACGAGTCTATGTATTTGGGCCTAAAACTCTTGCCTCTTGACCAACATTTCATTACAAAATCATGACAATCTAGGTCCACTACACTAATCCATTCCTCAGGCAGACACCATAGGTGTAGGGAATTTATAATAAGCTTCCAAAGTGAGAGGTTAGAAGGAGGCAATGGCTTTCTCTTTGGATCCTTAATCACCCTATTATCCACATCAACTTTGGGGAGGATCCAATAAATGACCTTTGAGCAGGGGAAGAGGGCAGGCCTAGTTGATACTTTGTGCATTGTTCATTTCATAATATTATGATATACCTCTTGGTCCTTTGCATCTTTAGGTGGGATTGACAGGAAGTGATCATGCTTGAACAATTAATAGATCTCTCCCCAGTGGAGGGAAGGATTAACATTTTTATTACTATCGATATCCCCATAGTTAGCTTGAACCAATGTTTCCTCCTCTTCCCCAGATAGAGACATGGCATGTACCATCTTGTAATTGGACTTGGTCATTTGGTAAGCCATATGTTCTTCCTGTAATTCATCATCATCAAATTCAAAAGTGACCGTTGCATTAGTACATTAGCAAACCACACAATTGATAATATCAAATGGAGTGGGTCTACAATCTAGGTGGTAATTGTCAAGCAGGTAAAGGTTATGATTTTGAAAAGGATGTTTGAGGGAAATGGCACTAGGATGAGCCCACTACGGGTTGGTCTTGGTGAAGGAACGAAATAGAGGAAGGGGGGAAAGGGAAAATACTTGGACGAGTGAAAGGGGGTGGGAACAGGGGAGTGAATGGACGCTTTGAAGGTTTAGTTATGTGAACAACTATTCAAGGCATACTTAAGGATGGAATTTGACGAGTAATACTAGTTTGAATTTCCTACCCTAACGAACCATCAATATAGCTATAGTGGTATGGGGGCGAGGGCGAGGGAAATGAAACTAGTAGTGAAAATTAACCGTGGTTTTGAGAGTTATGCCACCCTAGGGTTTTTTTAGGAACATTATGAGGTGTTCCATTAATGGGAGGAGGGTCAAATAACCATTTTCTAAATCGATGGAGAGAGGAAGGGGATTGGTAGGAATGTCCTCCTAACTTGATGTAAAGGCGGAAACTCAAATTTTCAAAAAAGTCATCTTAAAATACCCCAATGCAAGATTGATAGGAATATAGAGGATGTACTTATTATTGGGTGCTTGGATCTAAGGGGAAAGGTGGTTTCCCTTACTTAGATCACTTGATTGATGCATTTGGGCTCCTTGGGCTTCGTTGACAAGTGTAACAATGGATTGATCCAATGAATAGAACAATTTTTATAGGACACATATTTCAAATTTCTTAAAAAAATTATTGTTGAATTTTGAAGTCCGGTTGAGAGCTTAGAGATCTAACTCTTCGACATGTCGGAGAATTAGCCTCCTAAATTGTTGAAAATCAAGTGGCTTGGTGGTTGGGAAGAAACCATCGGTGAGACAAATAGTTTGCTAGAATGTTGGGGAATCAGAAGCTCGAGACTCTGAAATGTCGACAATTCAAGCCTTTATTGGGGTAAAAATGTGCATTTGAGTTGGGTCATCGATGACTTAGCTCACTAGTTTGTCGAAACATCGATGACGCAAGGTTCTAGGCAGGCAATATGTCAGAGAGTTTGAGGTCTAGTTGGTCATCGTTTCAATGAGGAAGGGCCTTAGAGTGCAAACTTTTCAATGAGATATTGGCTTAGGATGCCAACATTTCACAAGCATAATGGATTAAGTCTTGATGTGTTGCTAAATATGCCCTCTAGGGTGTCGATGTTTCAACAACTTATGCCTCATCCCACCAATATTTCAATGACTCAAGCCTTAGCATGTTGATGTTTCAATGTTAAGCCCTAAATATTGGCACATTACCCCCTTTATTATGGCGCATTACATATTATTGATGTTGGATTGGGTCTATTAGTGGGTCTATTAGTTGTTATTGTACCCCTTTGTCTCCTATTTATAGGAAGGAGACCTTTTCATTTGAGTCATCATTGTATCTTGTCTTGTCTTATGTACATAGTACATTGTGTACAGAGCTTCCTCCCTCGAAGAGGATTGTTATTCATCTAAGCTCTTCATTATTAAGGCATGGATTACTTTATTCTGGTATATTTCTGCTATTTTTATGCTATATCTGGGACTTGGTTGCACACCTTTTGGTATTAGAGCTCTTTCCTCGGGGTTGGTTTCTTCAAAATGAATCATCTTGGAATTTTTGATATCATATTTTTTTTACAAGGACTCGGGAAACGACATTAAAAACCCACCTCTAGAATAGGCCAAGATATCTGTGGTCCGGAATTCATGTCCTGATACATCACATGTTCATAGATATTAGCTTTGGAATCTAGGGTTTTGACTAGTCCAAAAACTAGTCTAAAATAGGTGTTATGGGGAAAAAGGTCATATATGCGGCATGCGAGATCCAAATTGAGTGAGACTAGTTGCATCAGAAAGAGTATAGACCACAGTATCTCTGGTAGAAGTTTTAGACTCAGATCTGAAATATTGAACACGTGGCAGTCCTTACAATTTCGATCTTCTGAAAGGACCAAAAATAAGAAGTGTTGGGAGATTCACAAATTTCTATTGGCACATCAGAATTAGGTCAAAATCACAGCATCAAAAAGAGGACACATAAGGTTACAACATGACACAATTTTAGACCCAAAGGAGTTGAAATTTTAATTTTACCTTAGTTCTAAGTCGGCCATAAAACAATCTTCTAGTCAGGGTTGAAAAAGGTACATCGTTTTAAATTTGAATAAATCGAGTAGAAGGATCTATTTGTGGTGAATCCTAGGGTGTGATACCTATGTATATTGTTCTAAATTCCTCCTAAAAGGGGACCCTATACTCCAAATAAGCCTCCAGCCAGTTCTACATGGAATTATGATGAAGGTGAAGAAATGTGCAAGGACATATATGATTTACAAGAGAAGACAATGACAAAAGATGCACTAAAGAAATGTGCAAGGGCATATATGATTCACAAGAAAAGATAGTGACAAAAGATGCACTAACATCAATCCTAGGTAAAACCAAGAATGAACTAGAAGTGAAAATGGATGATTTGAAAAAGGACATAGATGATTTGAAGGGTTTGAAGGGGGATATGGAAGTTTTGAAAGAAAGTTTGTCAAAGTTGCTATAAGAAGGGCTTCCTAGAAGTGACAAGATCTCCCATGAAATTCATGATGAAAACAAAAGGAATATACATCATGACTTTAGGGACTCCGACATGGGGTCAAAAACCAACTACATCCCAAAGATAGATATGAGGAAGTTTGATGGCATGGATCCGGACACATGGATGCTATAGATGGAGTAGTTCTTTCAGCTACACAAGGTGCAATCCACACAAAAGGTATGCATTGCATCTTTATATTTAGAACCTAATCAGTTTGTGTGGTGTAGATGGATTGGCTCCCGTAAACCACTTGTCACTTGGACAATTTTTACGGAGGAATTGATAGCACATTATGAGGACACCAAGAGCAATACCTTCTTTAGCTAACCGATAAATCTCAAACAAAAGGGTTCAATTGGGGAGCACATTAAGAACTTCCAAAGATTGAATATCAAGGTCACAGATATTCCATAGGAGCATCTGTCTGACGTCTTCATAGGAAATTTAAGAGATAACATCCAAATGAGGTTCACCTTTAGGAACCTAAATCCTAGGAGCATGCATTCAGGGATGGCAAGAAAAGTTGAAAACAAAATTATGGCAACACGAAAGTCTACCACTTACAACTATAAAGAAGGAAGTGTGGTCTCGAGCCATCCACAACCTATAAGGTTGAAACAACAACAACTAGAGGAAAAAAGAGCAAAAGGACTTTGTTACAGTTGTGATAACAAATACAGTAAGGGCCACAAGTGAACTGAGAAGAAACTATTTTACATAGATTATGAAGCAGAGGAAGAAAATGAACA
Source organism: Larix kaempferi (assembly GCA_027924585.1). Lineage (NCBI taxonomy): Eukaryota > Viridiplantae > Streptophyta > Pinopsida > Pinales > Pinaceae > Larix > Larix kaempferi. Next base: position 15,968 of record BSBM01004520.1, read on the forward strand.
AGAAGCACCAAAAGAACAAGAACCACTCAAGATGAAGAAATAAAAGATACTACTTCCGAAGAGATTACTCCCACCATATCCTGTCATGCATTGGTTGTAATTAGCATTCCTCAAACTCTCAAGATCGAAGGATATATCAAAAAGAAAAAAGGTAATAGTGTTGATTGATTATGGTAGTACTCATAATTTCATTCATTGTAAATTAGCCAATGTTATCAATTGCTTTGTATATCTAGCACAAGAGTTTCAAGTAATGATTGCAGATGGAGGAACTATCAATTGCTCAGGAAAATGCTATAATATCAATCTCACTATGGGGGAATATGCATTGAATAGTCCAATGATTTCTATTCCGATGGGGGGTGTTGATGTTGTCTTAGGAGTTCAATTGTTACAATCATTGGGAACAATGGATTTTAATTTTCAGAAGCTTTTCATGAATTTTTATGGGAAGGAAAATAATATGAGTTAAATGGTATCATAGGGAAACCAAGTAAGGTGATAAGCTCTAATGGTATGACAAATTGATAAAACAGGGAAATCAAGGTGTAATTGCACAATTATTCTCATTAGATGTTCAAACATCTAAGTCTACTATTTCCCCAAATCTCGAAAAGGTGATTGATAAGCATTCCAAGGTATTTGAAGATATTACAAAAGGTCTTCCACTTGTTCAAGATTTTGATCATGTTATTCACTAAATTATGGGAAGTGTTCCTCGTAACACCAGAACTTACATATACCCCTATGGACAAAAGAGTGAAATTGAGTGTATGGTCAAAGAAATGTTAGAGGCTGACATAATTAGTCCTAGCCAAAGTTCTTACTCTGCATCGGTGGTAATGGTACACAAGCTGGATGGATCATGGCGTATGTGTCCAGATTATAGAGAGATCAACGAGATCACCATTAAAGATAACGAAATGTTGGCAATTCTACACGCTCTTTAAGAAATGGTGTCCTTAACTAATAGGTAGACACTTCAATGTCAAAATAGATCATGATAGTCTTAAATACTTCTTGGAACACAGATTATCTTACGAAGAGCACCAAAAATGGGTAACCAAAATGTTGGGATATGACTTTGAAATCATCTATCAAAAAGGGAAACACAATGTGGTGTCAGATGTGTTGTTCATAAAAGATGAAGATGTCAGGGCATTACTTTGTGCAATTTCCATTCTATAACCCAATTGGGTAGTAGCAGCAAGGGAAGAATGGAAAAATGACCTATCTGTGTGGATGCTCATTCAAAAGCTACATGACGATCCCAGTGTATCAAATACTCTTGTGTGGAGAAATGATTCACTATGGTATAAGGATCGCTTATATTTATGCAAAGACTCCCAACTTAAACAAAAGGTCCTCTCGGAATTACACAACTCTCTTATAGGTGGGCACTCCAGATTCTTGAAAACTTACCATAGGGTCAAGAAGGAATTTTTTGGGTAAGATATTAAATTTGATGTTCAAAGGTTCGTGTTCAAATGCTTGGTTTGGCAATATAATAAGGTGGAAACAATCAAGACCCGAGACTTCTACAACCATTAGACATACCTTGCCAACACTGGGAATAAGTCTCGATGGATTTTATCACAAGTCTACCCAAGTCATAAGGAATGAATGTTATTGTGGTGGTTGTTGATAGACTCGTGAAGTGTGCACATTTTTAAGCACTCTCTCACCCTTTTAATGCAAGTACAATAGCCGCAACCTTTCTAGAAATAGTTCAAAAGTTACATGGAAATACAAAGATTATTGTAAGTGATAGAGATCCAATTTTCACTGGAAAATTTTGGACTGAATTATTTTCTTGTTTGGGTACCCAATTGGCTCACAGTTCATCTTATCATCCTCAATATGATGGGAAAACTAGGATAGTGAACAAATTTTTGGAAGGCTATCTTCATTGCTTTGCATCTGATAAACAAACACAGTGGGTGAATGGTTATCTTTGGCAGAATGGTGGTACAATACTTCCTTCCATACATCATAAAAAATGTCTCCATTTATGGGAACCAGCCTCCATCTATCACATCTCCCTTAAAGGTGTTAGTTTTTAATCATTTAATTCAATAGATCTAGGATCTCAACTGAAAGAAAAAACATGTACAACATATCAAGCATAAGAGATAAGAGACAAGAGACACAAAACATTTCACTGGGGAAAACCAAGAAGGTGAAAAACCCCGCAACTTCCTCAAAGATAAAATAAGCACCAATACAAAGATCACAATGATCAAACCCAAGAGATATATATCTTCAACAGCATACTCCTCCTTCACTTGTGCGCACTCCTCCTCTCTCTCACTAATGCGAAGTGAGTGAATGAGAGAATGTGTAAAATGAGAGAGACACGCTCTCTATTTATACACTACTTCACTTGTCTTTTAACTCTAACTGGGTTGGCCCCAACTTAACCACTTAACATAATGTTGACTGGGCCGAACCCCACTAGGGTGGTCTAATAACCCTTTAACTCACATGACTCATACAGGTCCGACCCCATCAAGGTGGTCTAATAACCCATCAAGTATAAGTTACGACACTTGCAATATAACTTGCGACACTTGCAAGTACAACTGACGACACTTCCAATCAGAGGAATAATACATCTCCGTTGGGGATACAATAAAGTACAAATACAATATACAAGTGAATATCTTCCGAAGTTACAAATACATCAACACTCCCTCTTAAATAGGAAGGTATTCTCTTTACACAGGTCATCAATACATATAGGCACAATTATTCAATTTTGGAGCTGGATCATTGTCACTGGATCACGGAGCATCATCATCATCACTACTGTTGTACCCGTCATCTCAATCACTGGCCTATCTTTGAATTCTTCTCGTCATAGGAAGTTCTACAAAGCCAGCCCTTTTTCATGTTGGATGTAGGCCTAGCCTCCATGTAGGTCTTCATCATCTCTGCGAGCAAGCCATCAAATAAGTACACCTCAAGACTGATTACACTTCCTCTGCAAAACCTACAAGATCTCCCAAGACTGATTACACTGCCTCTGCAAAACCTGCAAGAGCATCTCAAGACTGTTTACATGCCTCTGCAAAACCTGCAAGAGCATCTCAAGACTGTTTACATGCCTCTGCAAAACCTGCAAGAGCATCTCAAGACTGTTTACATGCCTCTGCAAAACCTGTGTACCCTATTGTCAAATCATCGTCTTAAGATCACCTCATAATCTACAGAGCACAACCCAGATGCACATCACATAGCACTTACACCACCGACATGGGAGAACACATCTATCACCATTCGGGGAAGGCACCAGCAATTACATCATGACCATGGGAGGACAAACCTACCACCATGTGGAAAGGCATATCCAACCCTTACATCTCACCATGGGAGAACACATCTATCACCATGTGAGAATGGCCCATCCCTTATATTTCAGCATAGGAGAACACATCTATCACTATCTAAAAATGGCTCAGCCCTTACATTTCACCATAGGAGAACACATCTATCATTATGTGAAAATGGCTCAGCCCTTACATCTCACCATAGGAGAACACATCTATCACTATGTGAGAATGGCTTCATCCCTTACATCTCACCATGGGAGAACACATCTATCACCATGTGAGAAAGGCTCATGTGCATCTGTGTCTCTGGACTCATCACTTCCCCTTGGAAGGAATCTCGATCTGAAGTACACCAAGTATCTCTTTGAAGTATTCAAACTTCACTCTGGACAACGGCTTGGTCAACACATCGGCTATCTGCTCATTCGTCGCAACATACAGGAGCTTTACTGCTCCTCTTTGCACCATATCCCTGATATAGTGAAACTTGATCTCAATGTGCTTCGACTTGTCATGGAACACTAGGTTCTCCGACAACTTCACACAACTTTGGTTGTCGCAATATATACAAGTAGCATCCAATGGAGATCAAACAAATCAGACAATAGATTCCTAAGCCATACTGCCTCACAACTAGCCGAACAAGTTGCAACATACTCTTCTTCGGCTGTACTCAGTGCCACACGGGACTGCTTCTTGCCAAACCAAGGTGAAACCAAGAGATCATACCGGATCCCATATTGAAGCAGCACCCTGAAGTGCTCTTCCAATCAATGGAACTGTTTGCCCAATCTGAATCAACATCACCCTCTAGGTTAAACTTTTGATTCACATCATACTTGAGCCCATAGTCAACTGTACCTTTCAGGTACCTCAGAATATGCTTTGCAGCAATCAGGTGAACATGTCTCGGATCTGTCAGGAACTGGCTCAAGGTGTTCACAACAAAGCAAATATCTGGTCTTGTATTCGTCAGGTACATCAAAGACCCAATCATCTGACGATACATTGTGGCATCAACCGGATCAGATGAAGCATCACACAAAAGCTTCAGGTTCGATGCCATAGGTGTGGCCATGGCCTTACAGACCATCATCCTGAATCGCTTTAGGATCTCTACTGCATACTTCCCTTGTCCAAGGAAGATTCAATCTGCACTCTGCCACACCTCCATACCTAGAAAGTAATGCATCACCCCCAAGTCCTTCATCTCGAACTCGGCAGCAAGCTTCCTCTTCATTTCGGCAATCAACCTATCCTCACCTGTAACAAACAGGTCATCCACATACAATAGTACTATCACCGGATTGCCTTCCTCAACCTTGTAGTAAAGGTTGGAATCCGCTTTGCTCTTGGTAAAGCCCAAACTGGATAGAAAGTTGTCTATCCTCCCATACCAAGTCCTAGGAGCTTGCTTCAAGCCATACAAGGCTTTCTTCAATCTGCACACATATGACTCCCTGTCATGTGTCTCAAAACTGAGTGGCTGCTCCACATACACTTCCTCTTCGACTACACCATATCCATATGGTGTATCTTCCACTTCATCACTGCAGCTAAAGCAAGTATTGTTCTGATGGAAGTGTATATGTCTATAGGAGCAAAAGTCTTTCATAATCTATCCCCTCTTTCTGGGAGAAGCCACGAGCCACAAACCTTGCCTTGTATTTCTCTATGCTACCATTTGCAGCATGCTTGATCTTCTAGATCCACTTGAAAGTCACAACAAACTTCCCTTCAGGTCTTGGGACCGCATCCCAAACATCATTCTTCATGATCGACTGGTATTCCTCGATCATGGCATTCTTCCATTACGAACTTCAGATTCTTCAATATCTTCAATAGATAGTTTTCTTTGAACTTTGTTGCTGGAACAAATCTTGTAGTCCTTCTTTTGTAGGTGATGGTACACAGTCTTTCCTACAAGACAAGTTCAATTTCATGATTAGAAACATCTTATATATTTCAGAACAAATTCTTACTCATAAAGACATATGTCATACAGTCATGCAATTATCTTAGCCAACGCTTCAATACAACATTTATCCATATCTCGTAACTTTCTAAATGCCTTCCATCTCTACCAGAACATTGTTAAGAGTGTGCACAACTCCTAACATGTCAGCAAAGAGGTTTCATTCTAGATAAGTAGCAATGGAATGTTGTACAGTACCACAGGCCACTTACCCATTACTTGCATATTAGTAGTATCTTGTTCATTAATGCAACTTTTCTAATACGCATAATATACATCCTAAATCTAGGAACATAAGTATGTACATGACTGGACAACATAATTTAAGTAATCATATATATAATAAATGGCAATTCAAATACTTATCTTTGTTTAGTTGTAGGGTGGACTCCCTCTCAATATTTGCTTCCTTGCAGGAACTACTGGAGTGTGCTCCCTCTTGATCTTTGCTTCTTGGATTATCTATCCTTGAACTTATATCCATCCTGGACCACTATGCATGCTTAACTGTGCACTAGTGTCAACATTGTGTCATCCTCAAGATCTAATACATGATCATAGATTTATTAGTATAATCTCAATACTATCATAACATTACGATTCTAAATAATCTTAAATATGTATGTCATGATCATTTCATACATAGGAAATAAGTGTTAGTATTCAAGGTTTCAGGGAAGACTTCTTTTACTCATGCATATTCTTATTTGACCATAGGACTCTTCTGGTTAGTCATATCATCAATCAAGGTAAGAAACATAATATGCATAAACCCTCGATTACTTAAACTTCTAACTTCAAGAATAATCATCCAAAAGTATAAGATCCTAACACAAGGTAGGATTCTAACTTGATATAGGAAAAACATACCTGGTTATCATGTTTGCTAGTTATGTCTAACATACCCAAATAATGTCTTCTTGTTCTCTTCAATGACCTGTGCTAGTAACCTGCATAACTCATAAGTTAACCATTGTAGAACCAAAAAATATACATACCTCGTAAGTAGAGCTTCTATAATGGCTATGGAAGAGTCTTTGTCTTCATGTCACCATGGTCATATGTTCTTGATCTAGAACTTGATTTGTCTTTCTTGATGTACCTTTCATGTTAGCGGACAACATCAACCTCATACAACACCACAGTGCATTAGTACAATCATATAACTCGAATCAATGAATGTCTTCTATCATTCACATGCATTCATACTTTTACTAGGGTGATAAGACAAGTCTAAGATTAATCAAGATTGTACTAACCTCAATAATATGAAGACAAACATATCATAAACTTAATCATGAATAGATTTCTACACATACCTGTATCTCCTCGAGTCATACCTATTGAGAATTCTTGTAGTCTTCTTATGTAAGGCCTTAGCCTCATCTCCCTCTGGAACTGGAGCTTATTCAATGTGTCCAATTCATTCTTTTCTAGGATTAACCAAATCCACTTTGATTTGTTGAGACTGGATCTGGAGCTGGATTAGGGTTTGTCAGAGAAACCCTAAAAATTCAAATTTTGAATTTCAAACTTCTGAATGGATGGAAAGATGTGCCTTGTTGAGTTGATCAAGCTAGTATACTTCAATTTTGAAAACTGCAAAATTTTACCCCTCAAAATTGCCTTTAAAACTTCCGGATCTTCTGGACAAGATCCCGAACTAGGGCTTGATAAGGCCTGGTCTTCTGCCCAACCAAAAGGTTCGAACTTGTACCCTAAGCTTCAAATTTTATGAGGAGCTTCCATTCGTGGTATCAGATTCCAAATTTTTTTAACTTTTGCAGAAACCCTAATTTTCCACCTTTCTGATCAAAATCCTGAACTAGGGTTTGATGATGCCTAAGGTTCTGCCCAACCAAAAACTTTGATCTTGGTCTCTAAATTTTGATTTTACTGAGGAGAGAAATCCTATGCTGAGATCACTCCAAAATTCCTCTTCTGTCAAAAGCCCTAATTTCCCGCAGCAGTGATAAGCTAAAAATGAGAATGCTCAGAATTCAATTCTATTTCACAGAAATATGTGCCTTATTTTTTTGGTGCATCTCTGAAATTACAAATCCACAGGGCCTGAAACTTTGGCCTGTGTTAGCCTGAACTGTTATCTTTCCAACCCCACAAGTCTGACCTCAAATGGATTCTCTGAGATAGAGATATGCCAAATGTCGCAACGTGACCTATTTATGGGATAAAACAGGATAACGAAGTTGTACGAAGTGCCACGTGTCACTGGTTCAACTTCGGCCTCTGAAAAGCGGACCTGTGAAACTAAATTCCGTGCCCTTACTGCTAATTTTTATAGAATTTCATTTGGACCTTCCTAGCCCAATTTGTGACCTTTTTTCCTAGGCCACCTGTTTATGACTGAGATCTGGAAGAGGCAGAAACCCTAGATTGTATGGATCATAAAACATAAATTACAACAAATTAGATGTTGTGCTTCGGACACAAGGTACATGGGGATGTTATCTACAACTTGTACAAGTTTCAGAACTTGAACCTTTGCCAAAATGGATTTATAGTGAAAGTGCCACAATGACTGGTTTTTGCTATATCAAGCCCTAGCCTCCAATTTGTCGTAAGTGCAACAAGTGTCATAAATGCCATACCATGCCTTCCTTCGGGCTAGCTCTGATACCATGTTAGTTTTTCATCATTTAATTCAATAGATCTAGGATATTAACTGAAAGAACAACATGTACAGCATATCAAGCATAAGAGACAAGAGACAAGAGACACAAAACATTTCACCGGGGAAAACCAAGAAGGTGAAAACCCCCGCAACTTCCTCAGAGATAGAATAAGAACCAATATAAATATCATAATGATCAAACCCAAGAGATAGATATCTTCAACAGCATACTCCTCCTTCACTTGTGCACACTCCTCCTCTCTCTCACTAATGCAAAGTGAGTGAATGAGAGAATGTGTAAAATGAGAGAGACACACTCTCTATTTATACACTACTTCACTTGTCTTTTAACTCTAGCTAGGTCGACCCCAACTTAACCACTTAACATAATGTTGACTGGGCCTACCCCCACTAGGGTGTTCTAATAACCCTTTAAACCAAATGACTCATACAGGGCCGACCCCATCAAGGTGGTCTAATAACCCATCAAGTATAAGTTAGGACAATTACAATATAACTTGCGACATTTGCAAGTACAACTGACGACACTTTCAATCGGAGGAATAATACATCTTCGTTGGGGATACAATAGAGTACAAATACAATATACAAGTGAATATCTTCCGAAGTTACAAATACATCAATAAAAGGGAAAATCTAAAGTTCAAGCCATGGAAGATCACATAGAGCACCAACAAGAAGTTCTCCATGTACTTAAGGACAACCTAGCTATGTTGCAAAACAGGATGAAACAACAAGTTGATCAACATCAGATTGAAAGGATTTTTGAAGAAGGGGATTGGGTATTTCTGAGGCTACAACCTTACAAGCAAATGTCCCTCAAGCAACTAAATAAGGATAGTAAATTAGCACCCAAGTATTATGGTCCTTATAAAGTGTTGCAGAAGATTGGTAGTATGGCTTACAAATTGGAGCTTCCTTCATCTTCAAGAGTACATCTAGTTTTCCATGTTTCTTCCTTAAAGAATGTAATAGGAGACAAGATCCCAATTCAAACAATCTTGCTCGAGCTTGATGAAGAAGGAAGGGTCATATTGGAACCTGAACAAATCACTGAAACAAGGACCAAACAACTACAAAATCGGGCTATTACTGAGTACCTCATCAAATGGAAGAACCTACCAGTGGAAAATTCGACATGGGAAGATGAGTCCTTCATACAAAAGCATCCACAACTAATCAAGTGTTGGATACAACACTTGTCTAAATGGGAGGGGCATGTTAAGCTCTAAATATTGGCACATTATCCCCTATGCAGTGGCACATTACCCCCTTTATTATGCCGCATTACATATTATTGATGTTGGCTTGGGTCTATTAGTTGTTATTGTACCCCTTTGTCTCCTATATATATGAAGAGACCTTTTCATTTGACTCATCATTGTATCTTGTCTTGTCTTATGTACTTACTACATTGTGTAAGGAGGTTCCTCCTTCGAAGAGGATTGGTATTCATCTTAGTTCTTCATTATTAAGGCGTGGATTACTTTCTTCTGGTCTATTTATGCTATTATTATGCTATATCTTAGACTTGGTTGCATAACATTCAACGAATAAGGGCTCCAAATCACTGTCACTTCACTATTTTAAAAGTCTAACTCGGTGAAGTTTTGGAAAACCAAGGGGATAACTCGCTGAAGTTTCGAGAAGCTAAGGGGCTAACTCGTTGAATTTTTGGCAAGTTAAGGGTCTATACTTCCAATGTTTCACTAAGATAGGGATTTTTTCAAAAGTGTTTTCCCATTTTTCTTTCAGGTTCATTCTTTGGATGGTTTTGGGGTGAAACAAACTAAAGGTTTTCATAAACTCAAGAGCAGTTAAAGCTTAAGAAATACGATTAACTTGCTCATGTCCGTCCATATTATAATGAAAAGAAAATTAAGAGGAAAGAAGAAGCATTAGGCATGGTGTTGACAAAGCATACCTCATTGAAAATGTGTCCATGTTGAAGTTGTAGAGGCATTACCAAGAAAGAAGGCACTTGGAACAATGACCTATGACTCGAAAAATTTCAAGTGGGTCCCCAAGTTGCATAAGTTGGGGAGTTATTGAGGGCTCAACACTAAGAAAGGAAATACCTTTGATTGTTTCCATCCATTTGGTGGGATGGGTTTTGATACTCCATTGGTTACCATGCATTTCTTGTTGGACATCCTTTAGCTATCACACTCACCCAATCAAGAGCAGCTAAGGAAGTAAGTCTACGTAATCAAAAGTTTATTTTAGGGGCTTTTAGAGCAAACCTATCCCCTTCAATAGTTTTTCAATGAAAATCCTTTTAGTTAATATTTGAGGGTTGGGGGGGCAGGATAAAAAGTTGGCCCTATTTTGTCTGATGATTGTTCACAATTTGATATTGTGTTGATACAAGAACCCATGGGGAGGGGCAATGTTCTAATTCGTGCTCTTAAAAAGTTGATGATCCAATGGGATTTTTTGGCACTCGATTATGATGTTACATTCAGAGGTGTTATTACAAGATGGAATGATAATGTGGTTATGTGTAACTCTGTTGCAATTTCCTCTAGTGTATGTGTTGACTTCTTTTGCAAGTCCTTAAGATAAATCCTTGATGGTCATGAATGTTTTATGGGCCATATGAGGGGAAAGTTAATTTTTGGAATAAAATATTATCCTCGAAGGTGTTCATGGTCCCGAATCTCATTGCAGGGGGTGACTGAAATTTTACCACTAGTAGAAAAAGTGAGATATATGACTATGTGACTAAAAATGTTAGTCATGAGAGTGTTTTGTAGCTAAATATGACTAAATTTAAGCAACGCACCTAAAAATGACTAAATTAAATGACTAGTTTAGTCATCGGATAAAAAATACAGCTAAATAGTTAGTCATGCAAATAAAAATGACTAACACAATGACTATTACTCCTATGGACTAGCATTTGAATGTCAATCACTAGCTTATTTATAAATTATCTTGCTCATTAACTAATACTTGATTTATATATTGTTCTCTTCATGTACATAGGGTGATCTTCATTTCTCACACTATAGAATAAGAATTTGAGGTATAAGTTCAACCAATATATTCATACGTAAATATACTGGTGGAAAAAGTTGTCGATCGTTGTATATATATAATATTGACTCAAACTTGGGTAGAGAGGAAGAAATCATGATGACGTTCCAACCACCCAACCTAAGCTTGCTCGACCAATGTACCCTTGACTCTATGTTAGTGAATATATTATCTTTTGACACATTTGAATTACGTCCCATGTCATTAGTTTGGTGATTATACTATATGCTTTAATTGGTACTAGAAGATCCACTTTGTAACACATTGTCAATTATATACCATATTGAAGGTAATGTCTACAAGGTTATTATAAGGTTAATATATATATATATATATATATATATATATATATTAAATTACATTTCATTTTAATTTGATTTCCAATGAATTACAATATCATTTGGATTTGCACCATTGGAATTGCATTTGGTCTATTGGAAATGGCATTTGGGCGCTGAGAGGACATGAGTCGGGGTTTTGGAATTGCTCCATTGGAATGGAATTTCAGGTCTATTGGAAATGGCATTTGGGCACTTAGAGGATAAGAGTATGGGTTTTGCAGATTGTAGACATTATTGGGGAAGTTGGGTCAAATATGTGGCAGACTGGAGGGAAGCTACGCAATTAGATTGGAATTTGTGCCGAGAGGGATGGGAGTGGGAGTACAGGGTCGAATTTCATGGCAGCGTAGAGGGAGAGCTATGCAATTAGATGGTTGTACATGCAATTACATGTTTTAACATTGTATTCGGGCTAGGAGTGGGAATGGGATGTGTGGCCTTGGGAGCCAACCAGATGAAATGGGAATTGGACCCTTGGAGCCGACTAGACCATAGTGGCATGGGAGCATTGGAGCCTTGGGGCATTGGAGTCAGAGGTGTAGAGTTGACTAGACCATAGGGGAATTGGAGCATTGGAGCCTTGGGGCATTGGAGCTGGAGGTGTAGAGATAACTAGATCATATGGGCATTGGAGCCTTGGAGCATTGGAGATGGAGGTGTAGTTGTCCCTAAGGTGCGGGGGCTATGAGGTGACATAATTGGCTTGAGAATTGGAGCCGGATCCAACCAGATAGTGGATTGGGTTCATTTTTACTATTGCAAGACAGAGCGTTGACGTCTATATAAATTGCCATGCCTGATAAGGCTACCACAGAGAGGACAAGGAGGCTTCTTTAGAGGCGCACAAGGAATTCGTAGTTGAATACGCACTCTATAGAGAATTCACAGGTAAGCATTTTTTCCAAACCCTTGCTCATATATTTTATAGAAATGATGCATTTTATTTCAACTATATTCCACTGTGCAAGGGTTTAAGTTTTGGTAGATTGTATTTATTGTATTTCTTGTCTAGTATTTTAATCTATGAGTGGCCAGGGTTTCTTGCTAGGGTTTCTTTTATTGTTTAGCCACCATTCTCGGGTATTGCAGCATGTCTCTTGCCAAGGTTTCTTTTCTTGTTTAGCCACCATTCTTGGTTATTACAGCATGTTTCAGGGCTTGTTCTTGTCATCTTGTGTGGTTTTGGCTGGGGAAGGACCACATAGGGTCAGTGATCTATGTTGTAGCATTTGTCTTATGAAAAGAGATAGGAATTTCTCATTTGGATAGTGAACTTGTTTCTTGGGCTAGCTAACTTCCTTAGATACCTTCTATCGCCACTCCTAACATCAACATGTATCCTAGGGGGTTCTTCTCCCTTCATATGATTCTCTTGTTTATCTGGAGGGAAAGGCTATCTTTATATTGTCTTGATTTTTACTTTCACCTACAAGATTTTCCACCTTAGTTGCAAAAGGAATTTCAACTTCAAACTTTTCTCCATCATGCTCTGATGCCTCAATCTTGACAACCTCACTAAGTAATAATTGAATATTCAATTCACGCTTTGGCCATTTCCAAAATCCTTCAGTTCTAGTATGTTAGATAAACACAATAGAATATGATGATTCATATTTAATATGGAAAAATGATCTGTCCTTTTCGGTATTCATATCCATCACCATCATCTTAAAAAAGAAACCCTTCCACATTTCCTTGTTCATCTCAAGCCACAAGGAGTGTTAGTGTGTCATTGGGCTTTGCTTCACTTGTGTGTTGAATACATGGACCTATTGGAATAATAGATCCATGCTTAAAATACAACAATGGTAGTTCATGATCATTATCTTCAAAGCCAAAGTGCATCCAAACATCTTTATGTGGTACAGTCTCTTTTGAATTTGAACCCTTTTCTTATGTAGTACTAGTAGAAACTAGAAGTTGCCCTAGTATAAATGTATCTTCCAAATCACATAGATTTGGATCTTTGCAATCGAGAAAAAAAAAGGTGGAGGTACCACTAATCGATACAAGTTTAGCACTATTGGATTGTAATCTCATTAACTATTGAAGCCGAAAGATCAAATGTTGTAATGGTTATTCAAGAGCAAGGAAAGACCTCACCTTGCCATATGTAGTTAGAATAAGAATCCCATATATAAAGGTTATGTAGGCAGGAAGAAGTAGGTTGTTGTTAGTTAACCACTTGTTTCCACTGAACTTACCTGAACTTGAATTCTTATTGAGCCTAGGAACATGAAACAAAATTGATATTATGCATGTATTAAGCCCTCCCTTATCACCTTTTCTTAACAGTCGAGTGTCTAAGGACCCTATCCTGATCAGTCTAAAGGGTAAAGTTGTCTCGGGTTGGTATGGGTGCACAAATTGCTATGCTCGAGCTTCTTATTATCTCATTAGCAATTGTTGGCATGCTATATATTGGATATGCACATTTAATATGTTATGCTTTAGACCCCATACTAAAATATGTTACCAATATGTTATGTTGTAGACCCCCTGCTAGAATTTATATTCTTTATCTAAATGAGCAATGGTTTAAATCCTTGCTTGAACAACTTATTTCTTAATTTGTCATTTGATACATGAGAGACATCGAGAGCATTATGTGGTGTCTACTTTTTCTCCCCTTTTGATATACTTAAAACTATTCTATGAATTATATTTTTCACAATTATATTCTACCTACAAATACTCATTGGACCCCCAATCCATTTTTGGGAGATGTCAGTTTATGAGCATTCCTTTATACAATGAACAATGGAATCTAGAGATTCAAGTTTCGTAAGCCTATAAATATGTAGATGAGGGTAGCATTGATTTTTAGAGCAGAGCATCCACTACCAGTAGAAGTTATAAAGGAGCATTTGAAGAGAGTCAGAGATCCAAGGATTAAGTAGAAACATATAGAAAAATAGACCAATTAGTAACATAATTTTTAGAATTTTATAACAACCTAACCAATGACACTTTGCAAGGTTCACAGGGGCATTGGCATGAGCTCATAGAGGAATTGAACAAGAGAAAACAACATTTGTTCCCCAACTTTTTGACAAGTATTGTTTAGAGATCAACTATATGTACACTTTGTCAAAATCCTCGGGTTATAATGGCTTAGGTTCTAGTTTAGATACCCATACTTTGGTTCCCAATTCTAGATTGGAGAAGTGATGATCTAGTAAATAGAGGGAGTGAATGTGAGCAATGGGAGTAGATTATAGATGTTATGTGAAGGATGGAAAAACCCATAGGATTACATGTACATTGAAAAGTGAATGCCATGACATTATGCAACATAATGATTAATTTTGTTGCACGAGTATGTGCAATTACTTCAATTGGGGGGTGTGATTGATCCCAAATATGTACCATTTTGATAATCAATCTTGGCCTTTTCTATGTACATTGAAGCCTTGATTTACCTATTGCACACCTTTTTTATTGCCTAAATAATTTGATAATAACCATTAGAATTCCCTTTCAAATTGACGAGTTTGGAGTTTCTGATAGGAAATTTGAATGAATTAGTCGAGTTTAAAATATTATCCTGTAATAAGAATTAATCCGTCCTTGAATTGTAGAAACAAGTCTCTAGTGTTAATTCAATGGTCTCTATATAATTATCTGTGCTAAGAAAGATTACTAGAACGTTGTTGCAGAATTCATTTAGAATCTCTGTTGTGGAATTCATTTGGAGCATTAGCTGCGAAAGTGTGACTGGACCCTTTTTGTGGAATTTTGTTGAATTTTCAAGCACGATAGTGTAAGGCAGTGGAGTCAAGAAAATCCAGAGTAAAGGGCTGTATAGTTAACACAAAATTATCCCTACCAACAAAAAGAGTGTCCATCAAATTTTGATTGTAATAATTAGGAATTCCCAAGAAGTTATTAGTCAATTCATGGGATTTAGTTATGTTTAAAGAAAAATTAAGAGTAGTTTTAGGAGAAAATAGTTTGAGAGCTGTGGGGGGTATTTTTGGGATTCAGTTGGAATCTCGAAGAACCCAGGAACAATATTTACAATTTATTTATTTATTTTTATTTTTATTTATTTATTTATTTTTTTTTTTTTTTTTTTTTTATTATATCTCAACCCATTTGAATTCAATTCTTTAGAAAAATATTTGACACTTTTTAGATTGAATTCACCCCATGTTCAAGATTAATGCAATAGACATTGATACAATTGCCTCATTGCATCTTTCTTAATGGTGTTTGAGTTGAGGGATTCAACCCATTAATATTCTGAGCATTGGCCCACTCTAGGAGTGCCACTAAGAGTTGTGTTCCTTCATGTGTTGTAGGCTTATTTCTGCAATAGCTCATTCATTCCTTTGTTTATGTGTGTGTGTTTCATTTGCATAGCATAAATATTTCATTTATGTAGTTCTATATATTGAAGCATTACTTTACATCATTTTCTAATTCAGGGGCCAACCATAGTTGCTTTGAGATTTGTTATGTTTTCAATTCTATAGCGGTAGTATATTATTTCCCCTGCACTATTTATTGAATGTTAATTCAAAGCATTTAAATATTCATAGAGTGACCTCAATGGTTTTGGATTGATTCCCTCTTTTAAGTTAGTTGTACATGCATGGAGTAGGAATTTATAGGCTAAGATATTATAATCTAGTAGATTATAGGCTTATAGTTGCAAATACCTTCCAAGGCATCTTTAAAGCTTATCCACTAGGATGAACAACGCTGTTTGAACATTGAGAAGTTCTCTCGAAAAACTTCACTTGAACACCCATGCAATATGGGGGGTAACACATGGCATCAAAGCATGGTATTGGAATCCGCTTTATGGTCTAGTTTTAAGGTCTATTATTTCCATTTGTAGTTGTTCTATTTCTTTGAAAAGAGGTGGAGCTATCTCAATATGACTTTGTTTAAACTCTGAAAAGAAATGGGGCTACCTCAAGACGAATTTGTTCAAATGAATCCTCAAAAATTGCAACAACTACTCATGATAGCTGCATTGGTACATACTTGAAACAATTTATACAAGAGCACGCTTTTTCTTCTCACTTGAATCACTAAAACCACTTGAATCTACATAATTTCATACATGCAAAAGTAACTAATACCCCCCTTGCTTGTTGACCAGGCAATTTGTCCATGTCTTTCTTTCTAAGAAAGCAATCTCGTACAAGACCAAAGAGAATATATATTATTATTGATCATTTTGCAACATATATTATTACAGAGTCCATCATTTTGTTTGAAATTCCCCAATATTTATGATAAGTTTCTTTGCATGTTTGAGAGCATTCCTAATAAGTATAGTTAAAACATTACTGGAAGATAACCGAGAAGCAATGCTTAGTTTTCTGCTTTCTTTTGCATTTGATCTTGCAATTCATCTTGTCATAAAATTGAGTGCTTTCAGCTTAGTTCCTTGTCAAGTTGCTATTGTTAACACCAATGTAGTTGATTTGTGCCCTTGTATATCTAAATTATTTGAAATTTGTTAATTAACATATTGGATCATTAATATTCAAATGTATAACATCAAAGATGGACCAACATAGAAGGTTGAAAATAGATCAATACCATGCATATGATGAGAGAATAGTCAATGAGAGGGAAGCATATAGTTATCCATGTCCATGTAAAGGTTGTCTTAGTGGAAAGGTGAGAAATCGAACTGTGATTTTCTGACATATCATAAGACATGGGCATAGTGGTATAAGCCCTTGGAATCACAATTATTATGAAGATATGATACAATTGTGTAGCGTGAGAGATGAAGAGGCACCAAACATAGATGAAGAGGCAGGAAACACAGACGAGGAGGCACATAACATAGATGCAGAGGAAACAATGTTAGATGAAGGGTTTGAAGTTGATATAATGTTGAATGAGGGTCTAAATGATGGTTTGGCCAACGCGATGGAGGATGCTTTAAAACATGTGTATGCTAATTGCAAGTTAAGTCATTTGACAACAATCCTTAAAATTTTTAAGTTGCAAGTGGTGCATGGTTGGACAAATGAGAGTGTAGATGAGTTATTTGCATTATTAAGTCAGTTGTTACCACTTGAATCCACATTGCCAACAAAATGAAGTTAATGCAAAAACTAAATCACTAAGCTAGGCTTAGGGTATGAAAACATCTACACATGTATGAATTGCTGTGTATTATTTCAGAAAAATCTTGCAAGTGAGATTAAATGTCTGAATTGTGAAGAATAAAGGTATAGACCAAGGTTGAAATCAACTGTGCTTCCTAGAAAGGTTCTTCGCCACTTTCTGCTAATCCCACGACTACTCCGAATGTATAGGTGCAAAGGCATTATTGAACTTATACAATGGCATGCCCAAAATAAGAGCAATGGTGGGAAACAATGACATGTGCCTGATTCTAAGATGTGGATGGAATTTGATAACAGATGGCCCAATTTTTCCCAAGATCCTTGTAATATAGGGTTGGGTTTGGCTCTAGATGAGGTGAACCCATTCTCAAATCAAAGTAATAAATGGTCAACTTGTCCAGTTTTTTTAATAAATACAACTTACCTCCATGTTTAACAATTAAGTCATTTTTCTCAATGCTATCATTGATCATACCAGGAAGGACAGAAAAGTGTGACTTCCGATACAATTGATGTTTATTTAGAGCCATTATATGATGAGCTAATGGATTTGTGGAAATGAATTGAAGCAATTCAAATTTTAAGGGATAGTCATTCAATCAAATTCACATTAAGAGCTTTATTATTGTTTATGATTCACAATCTTCCTGGATATGGCACATTGACTAGTCTCATTGTTCATGGATACCATGGATGTCGTGCTTGCAAATTTAAGGATTTTGTGAGGCACTCAAAAAGTTTGTGTAAGTGTATTTATTATGGACATCCTGCTTACCTTAAAATGGATCATCCATATCATTGAGAAAAAACACATTTCAATGGTCAAGAAGAGAATCGTGAAACACCATTGCCAATAATGGTTGAATACATTATTGAGAATGGACCAAAAAAATGTTGTTTATTGAAAGTGGTGGGGTTTGTGGTAGTAGATATGATCCATGTAATGAAAACGATGTAAAACGATTGTGCATATTATATAAGTTGCCATACTTTAACGATATAGCCATTAGGCATACTGTTGACTTTATGCATACTGAGAAAATATAGCCTATGTAATTATAGAAACTATTTTTGGTGCTTCTAATACTGTTGCATCACATGAAGACTTTCAACATCTAAAGATTCATCGAAATATTTGGGTTGAAAAATATGATGGTGAAAAATATAGAAAACCTAGCATTCCTTATGTCTGGACAAAGGAACAACATGGACAATTCTTGAAGTTGATGTCACAAACTCGCTTTCAAACTGGACATGTAAGTAGTAGTATTAGAAGCCAAACTGACATTAATAGCTTAAGAGGCCTCAAGACCCATGATTATCATGTCATAATCGAGAATATTTTACCTATTGTGGTCAATATATCAAATTTGGAGAAGGGTCCAAGATTGGCAATTATAAGGTTGGGCCTAATATTAAAGAGAATGAGTTTGCATGTATTAGATCCTTCGAACTTTGATACTTTGAGGGAGGAGGTTGTTGAAGTCTTTTGTCTATTAGAACAAGAGTTTACACCAACAATCTTTAACATTTCTATGCATCTTTTGATGCATCTACAATAAGAAATAGAGAATTGTGGTCCAATAAGAACAAGATGGATGTATTCTATAGAATGATATATGAAGGTTTTGAAAACATTTGTTCGTACTAGGGAAAAATCAAAAGGTAGCATGTTCGAGGGATATTCAAAGCAAGAGGCCATGAGATTTTGCACATCATATATGAAGGATTTTAAAAATGTCAATCGATGTGTATGGGATGCTGACGAAGAGGATAGAGTTGTAGGTGAATTATTAGAAGGCAATGGACGTCGCTTCAAGCTATCACATGAAGAAAGAAGTGTGATACATGCCCATGTTCTTCAAAACACTTCTTCGTTTGATAAGTGGAATAGGTAAAAATATTTTTTACACCATTATTTATTTATTCAATTGCATTTACACATTTATATTATTAATCCAACTATCTTGTATGTTCATATTCTATGTAGAAAATACATAGAAGAGAGAGAAAAATGGATTCAATGTCCTCCACCTCAAAAGCGTAGATGTCATGATTTGATTGGAGGACGTGATTCTTTTCCGAAATTTGAAGAATGGATTTGTCATGCAATCAATGATGCAGAAGAACAAGGTGAAGATCTAACGTCAAAGGAAACTGAGATTTCACAGCTTACACATTTATGGGCTTGGTGTTTTAATGGAATGTGAGCCTATGGTAGCCATTTAAGAGTGGAAGAAATGACAAGGTAAAAGGAAATTGTGATTGTGTTGTTAGTGTTGAATTTCATCATGAATCTGAGAATAAATTTTATGTTGGATTCATCCATGAAATTATTCAAGTTGATTTTGGTGAACATGGTCCTATATTATTAAAATGTAAGTGGATCAAACCAATAGCAGTACAACATGACAAGTATGGATTTGTACGTGCGAATACACGACAATTTTTATCAAAGACTGATGCGCTGAATGTTTCCCCTATTCATATTAACCAATAATTTCTGAATGATGATGTAAGAAGCCCGGGATGATCGTATTCCATTCAAACAGTGTCTCGTTCGAAACAAAAATTCATGGAAGTTGTTGATATAATGGTTGATGCGTAATATAATAATTTAAAAGAAACATTCGAAGAAGTGGTTGAAGACGAGGATAGAGTGTTTGAAGAAGAGACTTTGATTCCTAATGAAGAGATTGGGAGAGAGAATGTAGTATTGCACGTCACAGATGAGGGTGCAGATGAAAATCAGACAGATGCATACACGAGTGATGGCAGAGATCCCGATCCTGGTGGCAATGAAGATGATTACGATGATTTGTCACTTTAACTAGGTTGTCACCTTAACTTGTTATCTTGTCACCTTTACTTGTTATCTTGTCATCTTTACTTGTTATCTTGTCGCCTTAACTTGTTATCTTTTTCATGAGTAGAAAAGACACAATGAATGAAATACATGTATGATTCCCTATGATATTTAGTAGTTAACAACTCATGGCGGGCAATTAAGCAAACTTTTCTATATGTTGATTAAATTTTAATATTATTTTTTGTTTTACATATGAGGTCCATTGGCACGTGTGCATTATAAGAAGCTTGAACATTTACCTATTATAACCATGGGCATAATACTAATGATTAACAACATAGTTCAAAAAGGTTTTGTGAGAATTCCAATTGCAGTTGGCATTATGCACATGTTTAATTCGATGTCATATTGAAAGGCCTATGCTTACCTCTCATATTCATGGAATGTGTAGGCACATTTGGGTTCTTGATGGGCCAAGGGTCTTGTTTTTATTGTGTTGGCACGGGGATCCTTTGACTGCCTAAGATTATGAACATGTTGCACTAGTTGGGTGACTTAGAACCAATCTTGAACCCCATGACCTTTGTATACACTCATAGGCCCACAATATTATGAGAAAATTTAATATCATGACACCTTAATGAACTTGATGCATCCTTGGATTTGGTACCAACATATCACCAATGTTGATGTTGATTTGTGTGGTTGAAATGGTTGTTAGTAGGACCACCACCCTATGGGAATGAAAATATTGATTAATCTGCCATGATTAAATTGCATAGGACTTTCGATTTGCATTCATTGACCAAGGTGTGAGCCTTTCACCCTTCCACTTGAATCAATGTTTTCCAAACACATATTCTCATGTTATGGGAGTCTATTTCATGATGCAATGTTATTTCTGTGGCAAAGGATACTATGTGTTTCATTTTGAATTTAAAAAAATTGTGATTTAATCTTTTGGAATGACCCTTATTTATGGGACCAAGGGGCATGTACCTTAATAGATGGAATTTATATTTTGACCCTGAGAATGATATTCTAAATTCCATCCCTGTTTGGGTAAAATTACCCCACCTCCCATTACATTGTTGGTCTAGTGAAGTTTTAGCAGCCATGGGAAATTAACTAGGAAAATGCATAGACAAAGCAAAGCCTGAATCTCTTATGTTTTCGTGTGCATGAATATGTGTTGAAGTTGATTTAGATGAAGGCCTCCCTAAGGTTGTCAATTTGGTTATGGATAGTTGGTCTTATGTCCAAAAGGTCGATTATGATCAGTTTCCTTTTAGTGCAAGAAGTGCCATGAATATGGACACTTTGCAAGAATCTGTGTAAATTTTGAAGTTAAAGAAACAAATAAAGAGCTTAACAAAGAATGGCAAACACTATAGAGAAAAGGGAAAATCAAATTACCGGAAATATGGATAATCGTCCCGAGGCTTCGAATTCTAATCAATTTCAGGTTCTAACTGGAAAAAAAAGTTCCAGGTGGACAGGAAATTAGTGAAGACAAGCAGAAATCAAATGGAAAATAGAGGATATTGCAACCAATTTTAAAGGAGGTGGTAGTAGAAGAATTTGTTTCAGTTATGCCAGATATACCTATTATTGAAATAAACTCTCATTTGATTCAAAATTTGTAAAGCAAGGATGATGATGAAGAAGAAGAGGCGAGTTCCCAAGAAGGGAAGCAATATCAACTCACTCATGAGGAAACTTAAGAGGAAAAGGTATAAGAAAGGCAGGCTCGCAAAAAAGTTGGTCGAAAATCTTGAAAATCCTCGAGAAAGGAAGAAGTTGAAAGAGAGAAAGAGATGGGTTAGCAGATTTCTCTTGACTCAATTATGAAAGGATCTGCTTCTTCAAATAAAGGCAAAAAAGGGGATGTTGGAAGTAAATCCGGCTCACAAGGGAAAAGATAATGAATATCATCCCTTGGAATTGTAGAGGATTGGGAGGAAAGTTGAGAATAGATACAATGAAGATTTTGATCCATAAGGAAAAGCTCTCGATTCTTCTGATCCAAGAGACAAAAATGGAAGATACCAAAGTAATTGAAGTGTTTCAAAAAATTTGGAAAAATGGTGAAGGCATTGCAAAAATCTCTATAGGAGCCTTGCGAGGTATAGTTCTCCCTGTGATAGCAATAAGTCTTCTTTGAGGCAGCAGTCAGAAGACAAGCACTGACTGGATCATGGCTAAATAACAGAATACTAGCAGTTAAGAATCCTTAAAAAATTGCAACATTTATGGCCCTGTTAACTACATATTAGAGACTGAGTTTTGGGTATCTTTAAATACTCCCAAGGAAAGTCAGTGCAACATTATTGTAGGGGACTTTAATGTGACTATTTCTTCTAAATAAAGAAGAGGTGACACCCTTATTCGAGATCCTTTTGGGAAAACCTATAAGGTCTTTTAGGGGATTTAGATATGATTGATATAAAGGCAAAAAAAGGAACTTGTACTTGAAATAATAGGAGTATAAGTCCTAGCCATATTGCGTCCTGACTAGATGGCTTTCTTGTTCAATGTTCACTTCTCCAATCTATATTTGTTTTTCAAGTTCAAATTCTTCCTTTTGTTGCTTTAGATCATAGACCAATTTGTCTAATGATAGAAGAATTGGAAAACAAAGGGTCAATCTCCTTTCAATTTAACCCTTTATGGCCAATTCAATTGGAAGTGTTTCAAATTATTGAAAATTTTTAGGATCCCCTTCTTTCACATGGGAATCTAGGCTGCACATTCTTAAAACAAAGTTAAAGAAATGGGCAAAAGACCACTATAAATCCCCACAAAAAGAGAGAATGGAATGTCAAAAAGAATTAGGCTCCTTACAGCAAAAGATGGATTCAACTAAGGTCTCTTGGGATATGTTACAAAGAGAGCAACAATTAAGTATGAAGTTAAATGAATATTTTCATCAAGAAGAAGAAAGTTGGTGATTAAAATCACACGCTTTGTGGTTGGAATCGGGAGACAAAAACACTACTTTTTTCATAATCAAGGTAAAGTCAGGCTTAATAAAAATATAATTCATGAAATTCGGATAGAAGAAGGAGCCACTCTGATATTCAGCAGGAAGTGCACATACATTTCAAAAACTTATATATAGAACAGGGGGCATATTACTCGATTCCTAAGGATGATCTTCTCAAGACCATTATGTGTTTAGTTACTAGCATTGAGAACAATCTGTTGAACAAATACATCACAGAAGAAGAGGCGTATGTAGCAGTATGTGGGCTAGGAGTGGAAAAAGCTCCTGGACCAGATGGTTTTACTATACATTTTTATAAAGCTTGTTGTTCTATCGTGAAGGTCGATTTATGTAGAGTGTTGAATTGGACTAAGGGTAGAAAAAAAATTGGAGGAGCAACGAATTCTACATTTATGGATTTGCTAAAAAAAGATTCTCATCCTACGTCTCTTGGACGCTATATGACAATCTCACTTTGTAATTCTTCATACAAATTTCTAACAAAAATTCAAGCAAAACGTATGAAACCTCTTCTCCCGTGATTAATTTTGAAAGGGAGGAGTGGTTTTGTAGAAAAGAGATAAATTGTGGATAATATAGTATTTATCTAGGAAGCAATACACTCCAATGTGTCATGAAAAGAGCAGGGGATGGCCATCAAATTAGATATGGCTAATGCCTTTGATAGAATCCGACATAGCTTCTTTTTTGAAGTTTTGGAAAGGCTTGGTTTTTCTCCACTCTTTATTAAATGGATCAAGGCGTGCATTTGTTATGCAACAAATTTCCAAAAAGAGCATGAAAATAGCGTAAATAGTCCAGAAAGAGTACTCCACACATTAATAATGAAGAACACAGATGAATAGAAAGACTCTTTGAGGGGGCAACCTCCTTATACAATGTACTAAGTACATAAGACAAGACAACACATGATGCCCAAATGAAAATGTATCCTTCCTATATATAGGAGACTAAGAGGTACGATTCAAACTAATCGACCCAAGCCGACATAAGTTATATAACCATACTAATGATAATGACAACTAATGGGCCAAGCCAACGTCAAAACTAATTTAATGTGACCAATATAAGGGGAAATGTGCCCACATTTAGGGCTTAACATGCTCCTCTCCTTCAGACAAGTGTTGTCCTCAACCCTTGGTTAGTTGTGGATGCTTATGTATGAAGGACTCATCTTCCCATGTCGAATCTTCAATTGGTAAGTTCTTCCACTCAATGAGGTAATCCGTAATAGCCTGATTTCATAGCTGCTTGGTCCTTGTGTCGGTGATTTGTTTAGGTTCCAATATGAATTTTCTTTCTTCATCAAGCTCCAATAGGATTATTTGAATGGGAATCTTGTCTTTGATTACCTTCTTTAAGCAAGAAACATGGAAAAATGGATGTACCCTTGAAGATGAAGGGACCTCCAATTTGTATGCCATACTACCAATCTTCTGCAACACTATAAGGACCATAGTACTTGGGTCCTAATTTATTGTCCTTATTTAGTTGATTGAGAGACATCTATTTGTAAGGTTGCAGCCTCATAAATATCCAATCCCCTTCTTCAAAACTTTTTTCACTACGATGTTGATATGCTTGTTGTTTCATCTTGTTTTTTGACATAGCTAGGTTGTCTTTTAGTATTTGGAGAACTTCTTGTTGGTGCTTTATGTATTCTTCCACAACCTGCACTTTATATTTTCCTTTTAAAGAAGATGTGATAGATGGAGGCTTGTACCCATAAAGTGCCATAAATGGAGACATTTTTTATGATATATGGAATGAAGTATTGTACCACCACTCTGCCAAGGACAACCATTTCACCCATTGTGTTTGTTTATTAGATGCAAAGCAACGAAGATAGCCTTCCAACCATTTGTTCACTATTTTAGTTTGTTCATCATATTAAGGATGATAAGATGAACTGTGAACTAACTAAGTACCCAAATAAGAAAACAATTCAGTCCAAAATTTACTAGTGAAAATTGGATCTCTATCACGTACAATAATCTTTGGTTTTCCATGTAACTTCTGAATTGTATCCATGAAGGAGACAGCTACCGTACTTGCATTAAAAGGGTGAGAAATTGCACAAAAGTGTGCATACTTCATGAATATAGCAACAACCACCATAATAAAATTCTTCCCTTCTGACTTGGGTAGTCCTGTGATAAAATCCATTGAGACTTCCTCCCAACGCTCGCAAGGTATGTCCAAAGGTTGTAAAAGACCCGCCGTCTTAACTGTTTCAACCTTATTTTGTTGGAAAACCAAACATTCTACCACGAACTTTTGAACATCTGATTTAAGACCTTCCCAACAAAAATTCCTTCTTGACCCTGCGGCAGGTTTTCAAGAATCCTGAGTGCTCACCTACAAGAGAGGTTTGTAGTTCCAAAAGGACCTTTTGTTTGAGTCGGGAATTCTTGCATATATATAACCGGTCCTTATACCATAGTTAATCATTTTTCCATGCAAAAGTATCTGATACACTAGGATCCTTTTGTAGCTTTTGTATGCGTGTCCACATAGATATGTTATTTTTTCCATTATTCCCTTGTTGCTACCACCCAATCGAGCTGTATAATGGAAATCACACAAAGTAATGCCCCAACATCCTCATATTTT
>BSBM01004521.1:0-41703 GCA_027924585.1 Larix kaempferi
GGTGAAGCATATAACAGAAATAGACAGGATGCTAACAACATGAACACATCAAGTATCAGCAGAAGGAGCAGAAGCATCAGCTTCAATGGAATTCCCAGTAGCACCAGTGGCTCAAGCCCCAACAAGAGTACCAGCCTCAGCAGAAACGCCCAAGTCAGCAAAGGCATCAACTCATAAATAATCTATCTTCTATCTTATTCCATGGGTCTGCAACCAACGTATCCTCTTACAGTCTTCCTATGTATTAATTATTAAATGACATTTGGGCCTCCATCACATCCATTTTTGTAATATTTAGGGTTTTTATTCTCTTTTTGTGACATGGACACTACAAGACAAATTAGAGGAATATGGACAGTTAGGGTATAGGTGGAAGATCTTGGAGCATTTTGTAAAGCTATATATAACTAAGTAGAAGAGAATACAAGGACTTTTGGCAGGTGAAAGGCCATTTTCTGTCTTGTATGTGAACTATTTCTGCTACATGAATAAGAAAATCGTTTTGGCTTGTGGAAGCCGGCACAACATTTTGCTTGGGATTGTGTTGGATAATTGATGAACTATTTTTGCATCTTTCATACATTTTCTATGAGATCTTTCTTGACTATTATGAATTAATTCTCTGCTACGAATGATTTCATTTCCTTCGCAAAATTTCTGTGTTAAATGGGTAATAGAATGTTATCTTTATCATAGATATCTTGGATAATCTTTATTTTCTGTTGTAAATGCTTCTATTCAATTTAATAGCTATCTGTGAAATTATTGGGTGCATTTCTAGTTTATTACTCATCCTTTAAATTTTGCTCCTTATAAGGATAGGTTAATTTAGATTTAATTAGCTTAGAATAGATTTGTTTAATGCATGCATTTAATTTAGGGCACATGCATATCATCTTAAACATAAAAATATAAACGGTGGATCGGGCTGCAACTGGTAAAATAAACAAATCTTTTAAAAACTTACACGGTAGCCGGAATGCTAACCAGATGGATTCCCCACACCACGGTGGGCGATCTAATTGGGATCGCTTACTAGGGAAAATCCCTTGCTGATTGATGCTACAATTTTTGAGGCATCAACACGGTCTTTAATGCAAAGGAGACGTGGTGATGGAGGATTGGATCCTCATTCGAGAGGTGGTTGGGCTCTTAAATGAAGGGGAACTTTTACCACCTAAACAACGGTGGTAATGGTTGTTAGCGGTGAATTAATGTAAAAAATAAGTGATTAAGCTGACGAAGGAACGAAAACCATAAGGGGTTTCAGGGCTCAAAATAAGCGGTTCGAGAAGACCACTTTTCGGGCCCTGAATGAGCGTGAAGCTGCCACGTGGAGAACGTGGTTTTAATTTAGGGGTGCCTTCCATGCGTTAAACTACGAGTGGCTTATACATACTTAAAACATGGTAGGATTCAATCTCTCTCTCCACCTTCTCGAGATTGGTGCAAGGCTGGTGCAACTTTATGGGCTGGGCCCCTCATTCTGACAGACCACCGACCGATAAATCACAACTATAGAAATATGGGAGGCTTCTTGGTGGTTTTAGGGCTTGATAAAAGAAGTTTAGGGAGACTTATTTTGAGGACTTGAATGATTCTGAAGCCAATGCGTGGCCTCAACGGTTTTAATTCAGGGGTGCCCTAAGCTTAATAAACATCTTGCAGTTTGGGCCCCCTGAATGGAATATCAACCGTATATCTGTATCGAATCATGGCTTAGATAAAAAATTAGTTTTATATCAATTTGAAGTTTGTTTTGGCTCTACGATCGGCCAATTTTTAGAGAGCAAGCGATCTTCCCCTTTGCATTTCTGCGCTGCAACATCTCCAATTTTAGTTTAGAGATCTAGCTTTGGCCTCCGACTTGTAGTGTTTCCTTCCATCGAGCGGGTCGTGGATATTAGTACTAACATTGGATTTAATAGTGACAATCGTTTCCTATAGTAGAGGCTGAGAACAATAGAATAGTGCATTTAATTCCATTGGTTTGTGGAGTCATATCTGTCCTTAATCTTTGAAAATCAAATAACAGAGAATGTGAGAGGAAAAATAGAAAAACTGATTACAACATAACTTTTCGAAAAGGGAAAAACATATGTTACATAAATGATACAGAGGATCATTGATAGAGAAAGATATATCTCAATATTGAAAAAATCATTTCAGGAATCTCATGTTTACAAGATTTCCGAAGATTTCATTGTTGAGTTGTGCTAGTTTGTAAGTGTTGTTGTCATGGAATGCAACAACCTTGAATGGGCCCAGCCATAAATTGTCAAATTTCCCATGCTTAGATTTCTCTTCTCTTCTAGCATCTCACTTCAGAACAAGGTCTCCATGTTGATCTTGTCTTGATGTATCTTGGTTGTTTCGTCCAACTACTCCCTAACCTGCTGAATTTTGATCAGTTGATGAATCCTTCTATCCACATCATTTGGTTCATCATGCTCTGGCTGTAATAATTTCATCACTGGTAAACCCAGTTGAATAGGGAGGATTTCTTCTTTTCCATAAACAAGTTGGAATGGTGAGGTTCCTATAGTACGTTTAACACTGATTCTATATTCCCATAGTGCAAATTTTAGATGGGAGTCCCAAGACCTTTTATTTGTATTCAACATCTTCTTAATGATAGTCACCAAGATTGTATTAGAAGATTTTGCTAAGCCATTTCCTTGGGGATAATAGGATTTTGAATGTGCCAAGTCAATGTTGTAGTTTTGGAAAAAACTCATCATTTTGGAGGATTTGAAATCTTGAGCATTATTTGTAATGATATTCCTTGGGAAATCGAACCTTACTAGGATGTTCTTTTCCAGAAAATTTATTATGACCGTATCATTAGCATTTCTTGTTGGAATTTCCTCCACCCATTTTGTGAAATAGTCAGTGGCTGTAAGAATCCATCTTTGTTGGCCACTGGAGTCAGGGTTTATTTCTCCAATGAAATAAATGTTCCACTATTGGAATGGTGCATCAACTTTTATTGGTTTAAGGGGTAGTGGTTTAATTTTTTTCTTTCTAACAAATATTTGACATTCCCTACATACTCTAACAATTTTACTAGCACCAGTGAACAATGTAGGCCAAAAATAACCATCTCGCAGGACCTTGTAGGCGGTGGCTCTCCATGCATGATATCCTCTGCACATGCCTTTGTGAAACTCCATTATCATGCCTTTAGTTTCTTCTTCAATAACACAATTTAATAGAACTCCAAGAGGGTCTTTCCAAAAGAGGTATCCATCTAGAATGACATGCTTGATAGTTTTGAGTTTAATAGATCTTGTCTTGGATTTATCCAGATCAGGAGGGAAATTCAAATGCTGTAGGTAGTCAAAAATATCTTTGTACCATCTCGAGCCAACAAATTTTTCAGAGATATTTACAAGCAGAATTTGTTGAACACCTTCTTCTTCCTAACTAGAAAATCGATCTATCAGATTTATCTCGAGGGCTTGATAGTTTGAATCATCCAAGAGTTTGGATAATCCTTGCCTTTTTACCATCTTGGTAGGTTTTATTTCCATGTCATATTCTTGGATATTGGATATCCACTTTCCCCTCCTTCCTTCACTGTCCGGTTGACATAGGATATCTTTAATGGTGCTCCTAGGGACGTAGGCGATGATTTTAGAATGCAAGACATAGTTCCTGTATGACTTAAGGGCGTTGACTAATGCATAAGCTTGTTTTTCCATCGTGCTATATTTTAGCTCAGCATCTCACAATGCTCTGCTGAAAAATGCGATGGGTTTTGTTGGGTGTGTGAGCTATCTCAAAGAAAACACCTAATATGTAATTATCGACTGGGGTTGGTAATCCTAGAGATGAGGAAAAGTATATGCTAAGGTAGAATGGCACCTAAGATTTTCGGCTTGTCAGACCTTAAAAATATTTAATAAAGAAAAGATCGAAAGATCTTTCAAAATGAAAAACCGAGTCAAACTTCAGAAAAAACAATAAAAATAACTAAATCAAACTTAGTTAAACAAATAAACTAGAATAGTATCAAATCATACTACAATATCTTATAATTGAATAATGGAAATTGATTGAAAAGAAAACTATGAACTATGAAAATGGAAACTATACAATTTCAGATTCTATCCTAGGAATTAGAAAACAACTGTAAATAAATTAGAGACCTATCTATGAAATGGATTAATTTAATGATAAATTACATAAGCAGAAAGCTATGCTGATTAAAGCAAATTACAAACTATTAAATAATTTAAACAACTAATTCAAGGAAAAAATATATTCCCATGTAACAGGAGCTGGAGTGAATGTATCATAATGGATTTCAAATGTAATAGCAAAACAAAATGGAAGTAAATCTAATCTAACTTCAACAAAGATATGTAAACTACAAACAGACCAATTACAATTAACTTTAAACATTTTGATCTATCTACTATCCATGAGCAGAATAATATTATACTAATGAAAACTAGAAACAAGTAGAAAACTTGATAAAGATATTTACTTCTAAACTTGATTTGGAAGCAAGTAGAAAACTTGATAAACATATTTATATTGAAGCAAGTAGAAAACTTGATAAAGATATTAATTTCTGAATCCAAATCTTATTCCATGAACATCTTCATTATTTATCTAAATAAGAAACTGATCCTAATCTTAATAAGGGAAACTATCAAAACTAGAATATTTGGAGAATGAAATTATTAACTCTAATCTAACTAAGTCTTAAGAGCATGTAATAAACTAGACTAGGAATAAAACTGATAAATTCTGAAACAACAACATGTTAGTAAATTAAATATGAAAGAAATAATTTAAAAGACAATTAAAGCAAACTAAGAATGGTAACAAGTCTTTAATTAAAACTTTATGGAATGTAAAACAAGGGCCTAATTAAGAGCAGGAAAGATTACAATTAAGAAAACTAAGAAACTGAATTCAAATGAGCATAAAAACAGTGCAAAAAGAATGAAAATCTGAATGACGATCCAGATGGTTGTCCGAATGATAGTCTGAATGACTGTTTGGATGAGGAAAAACGAGTTCAACTAAGAAAAATGAGAGTTTTGATGATCTTGACGTCAGCTGGTGAATGCAGATGAACAACCTATAATGCAAAGAAATCCATGAGAAGACTTGTTGAGAAGCTACGATAATAGAGAGAAACCTATTCTAATCATTATTGGAGAGATATACTATTCCTATGATATGCTAAATCAAGATTGATATGAGAGATAGAACTAACCTATAGCTATAGAGAAGAAGATAATGAAACTAATTCTAATTATAAACTAAGCTGGAAACAACAACTAACTAAATCCTATCTAATTGCAAGAGATTAGAAAACAAACTATCTAATTACCAAAGACTGAAATGAAACTATCAAAACTATACTTTTGGTAGACCATTTACTAACTTTGGAAACACAGATTATGTTAGAAGCACAATATAAATTACAGAGAAGAAAGAAATATCATGTATAGGAAAATGAAATTAATTACATATACAGGAAAACAAAATTAATTACATATACAGGAAAATAAACTAATTATTTGCAGAAAAGAAAATGTAGAAAACAAGAACAAAACCTCTGGTTGATGAGGGGCCCTTCCCAACAATCAAAGATAGAAAGCTGAACTAATTAGTTACTCAGAACTTCAACAAACTGGAACTTCCATTAACTTGAGAAAATTACAAAATTTCTGCTATCTTCTCTTGAAAATCTTTAACTCTAACTCTGTCTCTGTCTACCGAATAACTTCTAACTCTGTTCTTCTATATAAAGCATCTATTTATAAATTTACAAATGGATGAGAAGGTCGACAGATTCGACCCCTCTAATAACAGAGGCATTTGTGGCTATAACTAGCTCCTTTAAGTGATGCGTGACAGCGCAGGGAGCATACACCAGGCTTCATGGGGTCGATTCCTTCACAAGGAAGCTACAGTGTCGATCTTCCTTTGATGTGGGTAGAGGGGTAGTGCGCTAGCGAACTAAACGAACGGAGGAGAGGGATGTTGGAGAATTGATTTGGGTGAAGTGTTGTGTTGGCAGGATGAGCATGGATGGACGAAGCCTTCTAGAACACCAGCGTGAATGGATGTGCATGATTCCAAGCTGAACGGACAAGAGAACTGCCATGTAGAGTGTTGACGTGGAAGCATGGTGTGCTGTTGAGTTTAGAAGGCCCGTGGATGAATATTCTAGAACTAGAGCTCATTAACCATGACACTCGTGTGGAAAACAAAACCCACGTGTATGTTCTTGTCTTTAATGGCCTAAAGCATGCCAACCATGGATTTCGCGAGCTGAATGTGAGGCTGAATGACGAGCTGGACGCGGTTGAACATTAGCAATATAAACACAGTCTAAATGGAAGGTTGTTTGAAAAATCACATCCTGTAGATCAAAACTAGATGCCATGAATGACTGGAAATGTCACTTTAATCATTGATAAATCATATTATAACGAGATTTGACCAAAATTCATATGATAAATGAATACATGCATACCGGGTCTGTTTGATGGGATGAATGGCGGAAAGAATAACTTATTATATACAAAATAATGAAATTAATGCCATTCAGAATAGATTTGATGATAAAAAATAGTGACAAAATGGACACCAACATTCCCCCAAACCAAAGATATGCCAGCTCCCACTGAGAAAAACAGAGAGAAATTAGGAAGAAGGCTGAGCTGCGGCAGCAACTACCTTCGACTTGGATGATGAAGATATAGATTTGGCCTGGAGATTCTTGAATTGGTTCTTTAAGGAATTATACCTCATCCACAGGGTAGTATGTGATGTTGTTTTGGCGTTAACCAAGCATTCAATGTCTTTTACTTGTGTACGCAGTGCCTTGTTTTCTTCATGAAGCTCATAAATTGTCTCCACATAGCTTTGATTCCGGTTTGTCAACCGTGCTATCACTTGGATCAACTTATCGATCTCCTGCTGATTCAGAATGAGCTGTTGTTTATGATGTTCAGGATTCTTTAGGGGACTCAACTCTTTTGAAAATGTTTCACACTCAATAGTATGACCTTCAAGAATTTTGTCTTTTTTGTGTGCAGGAGGACTTTCAGTAGCAGAGTCTTCACTCATTCGAGCGGATACGTCAACCAACGTGAGGATGGGTTATAGAAGGGTATGGTTGTTTGACTGGACATTTGAATGTGATGTTTAAATGAAAATTTGAATGACAGACTGGTTGACGGACTGGTCACAATTCATTCTTGTGGATTTAGTGGGCTCTGAAAAGAGTGGAGGTTCCGAAGTAGGTTCACCAAGGGTAAGTTTAGGAGAAGGTGATGACTGGACAAGGTGATCATCACCTAAGCGATCCTAATCAAATCGTACATGCTTAGTAACCTGTTCTGCTTGCGTAGAGGATTGTGTAGGCTCACCAATACCAGATTGGAAACAATGTTTTCGAGAGGGAGAGGATTGGATGGTAGACTTCTCAATCAAATGAGGGTTCAATATTTAAAAAACAAAACGATCCAAAGTTTTCCCTCTCTCTTCTAACTGGTGAACGATCAGGATTTTAATGAGACAATGATGATACAAGCCACCAAAGGGATTAACAGTATTCTTCCTGACTTTGCTAGACATCTTCTCCAAACTTTTTAGGAAATAAAATGGGAAGTTGAGGGTCTGATTGTTAACAAAATGCGCTAACAATCTAAAATGGAAATATTTAAAGATAGTGAACTTATCCTGGCAAGTGATTAAGTGGATGATAACGGTCAAAGGATCTAAGTACTCCGGCTTTATCCATTCTGTATGAAAACCTTTGATACTAGCAACGTGTTGAAAATCGGTCTTCAGGGAAAATCCATGATCCTTCCGTGGAAGGAATAGATGCTTATGCCATTGGGCACCTTCCCTCATGAGCTTGGTAGCTAATGCTATTGACTCTTCTGTCACGGAGAAAACAAGATGGCCAACCTTGGCTATCTTGCCATCAAAACCTTTAGCGAACAGAAATGAAATCTCGTGGTCGTGTCCTTGGAGAAGGCGAAGAAATGGTCCCCAACCTACTTGCAAAAACACTTCACGATAGGCTTTAAACTCATAAATGTGAAGGAGGTCCTCATAGCTACCAGGCTCGTAATGAATTGGAATTGTTGACAGAGGATGGGGGGATGCGAATGGATACAAGAGGTGCCAGAATATCCAGAGGACGTGGCTCAACAAAAATATGGAGAGCGAACAGAATGAGGAGGAATTCACGTGATCACTAGTTTAAACTAAGGCCCATTTGATTGTTTGAATGACAGTGGATGAGAGCTTGGAATGATTAAAAGATCAGACCTATCATTCGAAGATCTTAAGTTAAGTGCCAGTGTAGAGGTGCGTGAATCTAATGAATACGTGTGGTTTATAATATATTCAACCATGTCCAAAGCCGAGCTTTGGACAGGTTGAATGTAATTCACGTAATGAAAATAGATTACACATGAGAGATCATAATTCGATTAATATGGTGGCAGGTCGTATAAAAGGATAAGTAAGACCAAATGGCGGTCATGTAATGATTCACAATAATGCATAATCTATTCGTTTAATGGAGGTGAGATGGATAAGAGAATGAAGTCATGTGTGAAATCGACATTTGATTGATCCCTGTCATAATTATCCAATAAAACTTATCAATAGTATTCAAACATGGACATCTTGGCATATTAAATAAAGCTATAATAGGCTATGGTTTCATTCTACACTCCATTCAGAATGTTGTTTATTTGCCTTGTTCGGATCGGCATTCGACCCGTCATTCAATCCTTCATATAGACTTTTGTCTATACAAGATCTTTATTGTTGATGCTGACCGAAGTTGATTTTGCAGAGAATTTCTGAAGTTGTTAGTGCACAAAAGATGTTGTAAACTTTGCTTTTCTGGATATTTTAGTTACGTCCCTCTTTTTTTTCTTGATTAGATCAATTTTCTTCTGCTTTTGCATTAACCTGAAAACACCTGTCATTGTATCAGAGATAAATAAAATTGTCATAAATATTTAGAGAGTAAGAACAATTCTAATCTTCCCCCCAAACGGAAAATATGGCATGTCCTCAAGCCATCAAAGAGGAAACGATTAAAATTAAAAAAATTTCAATTGAAAGTCTTACATATAGCTTTTAAAATATTGTGATAATTTTCATAAGGAAATGAAACATTAACTAATAAATGTAGATGATTCATTTATGTACATTCATCAAAAAGAATACAACAGTGCTTAAAATACCATATGAAGAATAATAGTGTAAGAGATGTGAAAAATTCCATAGGAAAACTAGTCGTCCATGACTCATTGTAAAGATATCTTGTCATCCAAAGAATATAAATAAGGTTCACCATAAAATTTGTGAGATCTACTATAATTATGGGTCCCATTTCTAGGATAGTCATATCCTATGTATTGTTTGAATTAGATGACAGGGTCCAAGTCCAACTTCCAGCCATTATCTAATGACAGTATACATAATTGGCCTAAACATGTGTTTGTATACTTTGTTTTTTTATGAGTTATGTGAATAGCAATGCATTAACCAAACCTCTTTTACCCAATATTGACCCACTGCCAGCAGGCCTGTTCAGTACCCAGGTGGGTTTATCTTGGTACCATGCAAGCATAGCCCCGCTGCTAGCGAGCCTGTTCAATACCCCGATGGGTTTACTTGCATTTACCGAGCTTCCTTGTTTAAGATTTTACTTAGCATGGACCCACTACCAGCGAGCCTGTTCAGTACCCCGGAGAGTTTGCTTCGTATAATGATATATATAAAAAATTTGTAAGGAAGTCGGTTGGCACTAGAGTGTGCTAAGCCTGTTAAACACATAATTCAAATTTTTAGCACAAACCTTATGAGTAACTTTATTTATAATGGCCTTAATTACAGATTATGTCAAAAGATAATAACCTAAAGTTGTTCTTTGACTTCATAGTCTATCTTCTTCATAAAAGGTCAAAAATGTTCCCCGCAAAATAGAAAATATCACCCACTTTTAGGCTACCTTTTAAAGGTGCTTTAGAGACAAGTTTTGATAATGAGTCCAGGATGAACTAGCAGTCCATAGGTGGAAGATAGAGTTTTGTAGAGATCATAATAATTAAAGTAGGTCTTTTAAACAACTGTTCTAATGATAAATAAGAAGTGCACATGTCTGAATCAAATACCATATACAGAATCATAAAAGAAAGTGGTTATAAATGATATCAAGAATGCTTTATCCTTTCACTATAAATTTTCAATTTTAACAGTACCCAAAAGAGAAGGATAACTATAAGTATTTATTTTTAGAGCATTTCCCTTTTCGCATAATATCACATGAGATGATTAAAAAGATAGGGTTCTTGTGATTAAGCTACAAAACCACTTGTCAGACGATTCAGATTTTATTCAAAACAAGCATATGTACAAAACAAGTTATGTAAAATTTTCAAAATTAACGAAAGGAAAAAGAGTCTTCATGTTTTATTGACAATATTTTACAATTGATCATAATAGATTTCCTGTAAAAAAAAGAATGTAATAAGTTGTTAGAAATGGCTCTTTTATTATTGAAAATAAAAAACATATTTACATATATACAAAAGAAGAAAACCCAAAATGATTCAAGGACTAGGAGGAGGAGGAATGACTTCCTCTTCTACCAGTTCCATTTCTTCCTATTGCAAGGCATTCTGCACAAAATCTTGTTTAGATATTGGTTGATGATAAAGTCTAAGTCCGTGTCCATTTACAACAAAAGAAATTTGCGAATCATCAATTGTCTTAATTTTAACAGATCCATTATCAAAGGCTGTGACAATTTCATATGGACCCATCCAACGAGTAGTTAATTTACCTTTAAAATTTTTGTATCTTGAATAAAAAAGTAGTGCCCAGTCTCTAGCTTTGAATTGCTTTTGTTTAATGTATATATCATGCCATTTTTTGCGTTGTTTTTGTATTAAAATTGTACATTGAATAACATCTTGCCTAATCTCATCTAATTCATTTATTTGCAGGATTTGTTGTCTCTGTGCTTCTTCTAAGTTCATCCTTAATTGCGTAGCCATACAAAAGGTTTTGAATTGAAATTCAATGGGTAGAAGAACTTGTTTACCATAAACAAGTTCATAAGGTGTGTGACTGGTAGTGTTTCTCCACATTATTCTATAAGCCCACAGAGCTTCAGGAAGCCTATCTACCCAGTCTTTGTGGTGTAACTGGATAGTCTTAGTTAGGATGGATTCTAATACTTTGTTGGTGGATTCTACCTGACCGTCGGCCTGCGGGTGATATGGTGTCGATTTACAATGTATAATACCATATTTTTCAGTAAGCTCTTTCATTAATTTGGAGGTAAACTGAGATCCTTGATCGGTTACAATTTCCCTAGGTACAATGAATCGGGTAAATATTTCTTCATAAATGAATTCCACCACAGATTTCTCTGTGGCTCGGAATATAGCTTTAGATTCTACCCATTTGGTGACATAATCTGTACAGGCTAGGATGTACTTCTTGCGAGACATAGGGGAAATTGGTCCAAGGAAATCTAGAGCCCATTTTTCAAATGGCTCAATCATAACTTGGGGTTGCAAAGGCATCTCATCGGATGGTGTAGGTCTACCCATTTTTTGGAAACTGTCACATCCCTTGACATATTTAGCAGCATATTTGAAGATGCTTGGCCAATACTACCCAGAGTGCAATACTTTGTATGTTGTTCTCTTATTTGAAAAATGCCCACCGCAGGGTCCACCATGACATGCATGAAGGATCTCTGCCATCTCATCCTCTCATATGCATCGTATAATAATAAGATCAGGACTAGTACGAAAGAGATCATTATCTACCAAAGAATAATTGGAACTTTGAACTATGATCCTACGTTTCTCAAGTGGGGAGAGATGATTAGGTAGCTTTCCAGTTTCTAAATAATTGGCTATATCTGCAAACCATGGGGTTCGAACAAATACAACGAACAAATGTTCATCTAGGAAGCTATCATCAACACGGTTGGCATTATCGTCAATTTGAATTCGAGAGAGAAAATCAACTACTAGATTCTCTCTACCAGGACGATCAACAATGGTGATATTGAACTCTTGTAACAAAAGAAGCCACCATGTCACTCTACCATTGGTGATAGGTTTATTCATCAAAAACCTGATGGCGAAGTGGTCAGTGTGTATAAAAATTTCATATCTTGTGATATAATGACGAAACTTGTTGATGGCATAGACTATTGCTAGAAACTCTTTTTCAGTAACAGTGTATTTAGATTCTGCAGGAGTCAAATTTTTACTAGCAAAGTAGATGGCACGTGATTTATGTCCCTCCTTTTGACCTAAAACTGCCCCTATAGCTATGTCAGAAGCATCGGTGGATATATGGAAAGGAAGGGACCAATTTGGGCCCGTAGGTATTGGTACCACTAATATCTTGGCCTTCAGAGTTTCGAAGGCTTGTTGACATGGTTCAGTCCATTGAAATTCTGTGTCTTTCATGAGTAGTTTGAACATAGGTGCGGCTATTTTAGTGAAATTTTCAATCAAACGTCTATAATAGCTGGCATGGACAAGAAAACTTCTTACTTCCTTTGGATTTTTTGGAGTAGGAAGATTAACAATTATTTCGATCTTGGCGGGATCCACCTTGATACCTTGAAGAGAGACATGATGTCCCAAAACTATGCCCTCGGTCAATAGCATTTTACATTTTACATGACTAAGAGTTAAGTTTGTTTCTTGGCACTGAATAAGAACTGTTTCGAGGTTATCAAGGCCTTCCTGGAAGGTGTTACCATAAACTGTAAAATCATCCATATAAAATTCTACATAGTTGTGTATGAGGTTAGCAAAGATTCCTAGAACTGCACACTAGAAAGTAGCAGGTGCATTACGCAGGCCAAATGGTAACACTCGATAGGCATACGCCCCCAAAGAGCAAGTAAAGGTTGTCTTGTCTTGATCCTCAGGTGTGATCAATATTTGATTGTATCCACTATACCCATGAAGGAATGAAAAATACTGTTTCCCTGATAAGGTGTCTAACACTTGATTGATGAAAGGAAAAGGGAAGTAGTCCTTAAGAGTGGCCTTACTCAGTTCTCGAAAGTGAACATAGATACGCTATTTCCATGTGACTTTCTTTGGAACTACCACCAGAGGAGAAACCCATTTATTGTTGGAAATTTGGTAAATGAATCCAGCATTAAGGAGTTTTTGTAATTCATCCTTTACTATATGCTTTAGCGCTGGGTTCATTCTTCTCTGGGGATGCTGAACAAGAGGTATGTTCAAGTCTATATAAATGTGATGGATACATGTATCTGGGTGTATACCTTTTGTATTGGTATATTCCCATGCAAATGCTCTAGTTTGACTCTTGAGAACTTTTAGTAATTTTGTTTGTTGACTCTCATCTAAACCTTCATTTATATGTAGAAATTTGTCGGTTCTAACCTAACACGGTATTGTATAGGATCCTAGGTGTTCTTTAATTGCGAAGACATAGGGTGTACTTGTAAATGTTGAGAGGCTCATGTTTTCTTGGAATTCACCTCCAAAGATCTGGTCAAATTAGGAAAAATATTGAGGAAAATCTACACATGTTGTGGAAGAGATAAATTGGTTCAACACATTCTTAGTATTTTGCTCTTGAAGTTCCCAAGAGAGATCACTAACAAGGGAAAGTTCTTCCAAATTCTCCTCTGCAAAAGGACAATCTAAACAAAACAAGTTTTCAGCTATTGGCTAAGCTGGTGGGTATAAAGCTAGTTTTCTTGTAGATAACCCATCAGAGATAATCATCTCTCTATCCCTACATCCTATAAATGAATTGGCAATAACCAACCAAGGTCTTCCCAAAACAATGGGGTGACCTTTGGAAGGGCGTTTTGATTCAATGACCATGAAGTCCATGGGATATTCCCATGAGGCTACTGATACAGTGGTGTCATCTAAGATCCCGGTAGGTTGAACCATAGTACGATCTGCTAACTCTAGCATCGTTGGGGTAGGGCGAAGAAATGGTCCTAAATTGAGAGTTTCTAAGACTATGTTAGTCATCAAATTGATAGGATCTCCTAGATCAATAAGTGTGTTCCCTATGGCGGTGTTATTGATGATAACAATCACCACAGGGTTTCCCAGGTTTGAATACTTTGGAATTCTAGGTTGGTTTTCTATGCAATCTGATATTTCTCCTATTACATGAATCATCGGAGGGTCTTTTTATTTTCTCACTGGTCTCTTAATACAAACTTCCTTTATTACCTTACTATATATTGGGATATCCTTAATGGCTTGTAACAAAGGGATCTTAATGGAAATACTTTTTAATTCGTTAATGATATCGTACTCTAGATAAGTTATAGGTTTTTCTATTACTAGATGCTCCGGATATGGAGGTGATTTTTCCCCTGGAATTAATTATTTGTGTGGATGGTTGTGTGTTGAAGATCTAGAAATAACCACATCTTCAAGAATGGCATCATTCAAAACTTCACTAGGTATGTCTTCTTCATTCTCTTCTTGAATAACAAATGATGACTTGGGCTTATATTGCAAAACTCTTCCAGACCACAGTTGTATCTCATGTATTGGCGCAGTCGAAATGACATGTGATGGAAGAGGTAACAACCCAATGCTGTTAAGGGCCTGGGTTGGTTTGTTGTTAGGATTCGGTATTGGTTGTGTAGGTAATATTGTGGGTCTTGGAGGATTCATGTTCTGGAAATGGTGACGTTGATTCGAGATAGGGGGTAGTGAAGGAGGTACAAATCCAGGCGGACATTGCTAAATATTAGGTGTGTAAGGATAGTTAGGCATAGGAGGATGTGTTTGAGCATACTTGATTTCCCTCTCCATCCATGTGGCCATTGCTGCTATTGAGCATTCTGAGGAGGGTACTGCGGTGGCCAATTTTTCCAACCTGAAGTATTCCATTGTTGAGGAGGTTGATAAGGATAGTAATAGGGTGGAATTTCTGATGAATCTTGATACGATGGTTGATCTCTAGGTTTCCAAGGCCTCCTAGGTATTTAACCAAAATTTCCAATCTTCTATACAACTTGTAATCAAGGAAACGATGGAAAATCATTGGTTGGGTGTTCTTCTGTACATAGGTGACAGACTGAAACATTATTTAATGGACATTCTTGTTGAGGATATTTAGTTCTACACCTAGGATAGAAAAAACTCATTGCTGCATGCTCTTCATCTTGTCTCTTTTTAGCTTGTAGTGCATCTAATTGAGAACCCATGGCTCCTAAAATATCTGTTTTGAAATTTTCCAATAGGTTTCCCAACTTTACCCTTGTAACTCCACCATGACTGGATGTGCTTCCTATCATAAGAGTCTCGAAAGTGTCTTCCACCTTTCTCTCTGCTTCTAGAGTAATTCCTACATAGTTCACAAATCTTTGTAAAAGACTTATGAAAAATGTCTCATGATACCATGAGATTAAGGTTATCTAAGAATTCTTCTGAGATTCCTTTGAGGAAGAGTGTTCTTACTGCATCTTCTCGAAGATCACTATACTTGGATTTGTGTAACACATAGTTAAATCTCTCGAGATAGTCTTCTGAGCTCTCATCTTCAAGTTGTTGAATTTTAAAAATATCATTGCGAGAGTCCTTAGGTATACAATAATCCTGATATTTCCGTAGAAATGCATTCTTCATGTCTTCCCAAGTTTTAATACTAGATTCTCCTAATCCCATGAACCATCGAAGAGAAGAATCTTTCAATGTGGCAGGAAAGAGTTTTAGTTTTTGGCCATCTTGTAGGTAATTGTAAATCCTACACAAAATGGAAAAATCGAATAAGAATGTGTCCGAATCCTCACTACTCTTCCCATAAAAGGTTGGTAGTGAGGAGGGAGGGATGTTTTTCATAGTAACATCTTGTGCAGTGTCTAAGATAGGGAACCCGTAGGTACCTTCTGTTCTAACTTCTCCATCTTCTTCATCTTGTTGGACACGATCTTCATTTTCATCCCCCATGAAGATTCAATTGCCAAAGAGAGAAAATCTAGGTGGATCATTTCTTGGTGAATATGGGATGTCCCAACATTTTGTTTAGGAAGGGTATTCTTCTTTCTAGGAGGAGAATTATTAGTTACGTGGGAATCCTATTATGGAGGTCCTACTATTGTTGTGTCAATCTGTGAGATAGCTATGTTCACAGAACTCTAAAAAAGAGCATCTACTTATGCAGGATCGACAAAATATACCAAGTTTGGACCACCTACTATTGAAAAAGTAGTGTCTTTGGGTTTTTGGACTAATAGAGAGTTGAGAGGTCCTAAAGTTTTATCGTTTTGAGTTTCCTCTTGTCTAAGTTCAGTCTCAATATGAGCTGGAGGTTCTTCTAGTGGAATTTCTTTATGAGCTGACTGTTATGATGTTCCTATGTTTTCCCCTAAATGATTTCCAGAAAGGATTTCCTTTTCTTTCCATGTAGGACTATCCCCTTTAGGTGTCATCCGATACCTTTCTGTTGAGTTAGTAGTTGGGGTGGCACACCCCTCGTATAGGTTAATAGGAATTTTAGTGGGGATTTTAGTAAGGGAACTAGTTTTAATAAATCTACCTTGTGAATCTCTAGACCTGTTCATGAAAACAAATTATAATTGAAATAAGTTCTAACTGTATAACTACTATTGCTGGGTTTTGGGGATGCCTCTTATAACAGATGCGCAGGTTCTTACCTCTCATCTTACCGATCACCTGCCACCAGCCTGTTTTCAAAGGAAAGAATATAACTAAATTTCAAAAGAGAGTTCAACTTATCTATGACTGCATTATACCTATCTTCTACAACTCCTCGGCAACGGCACCAAAATGTTGGGTGTGTTAGCTATCTCAAAGAAAACACCTAATATTTAATTATCAACCGTGGTTCATAATCTTAGAGTTGAGGCAAAGTATATGATAAGGTATAATGGCACCTAATATTTTCGGCTTGTTAGACCTTAAAAATATTTAATAAAGAAAAGATCGAAAGATCATTCAAAATGAAAAACCGAGTCAAACTTCATAAAAACATTAAAAAGAACTAAATCAAACTTAGTTAAACAAATAAACTAGAATAGTATCAAATCATATTACTCTATCTTATAATTGAATAATGGAAACTGATTGAAAAACAAACTGTGAACTATGAAAATGGAAACTATACAATTTCAGATTCTATCCTAGGAATTAGAAAACAACTGTAAATAAATTAGAGACCTATCTATGAAATGGATTAATTTAATGATAAATTACATAAGCAGAGACCTATGCTGATCAAAGCAAATTGAAAACTATTAAATAATTTCAACAACTAATTCAAGAAAAACATATATTCCCATGTAACAGTAACTTGAGTGAATGTATCATAATGGCTTTCAAATGTAATAGCAAAACAAAACGGAAGTAAATCTAATCTAACTTCAACAAAGAGATGTAAACTACAAAGAGACCAATTACAATTAACTTTAAACATTCTAATCTATCTACTATCCATGAACAAAATAATATGATACTAATGAAAACTATAAGCAAGTAGAAAACTTGAAATTTTTTTTACTTCTAAACTCTATTTGGAAGCAAGAAGAAAACTTGATAAAGATATTTATATAGAAGCAAGTAGAAAGCTTGATAAAGATATTAATTTCTGAATCTAAATCTTATTCCATGAACATCTTCATTATTTATGTAAATAAGAAACTGATCCTAATCTTGATAAAGGAAACTATCAAAACTAGAATTTTGGAGAATGAAATTATTAACTCTTATCTAACTAAGTCTTAAGAGCATGTATTAAACTAGAGTAGGAATAAAACTGATAAATTCTGCAACAACATGTTAGTAAATTAAATATGAAAGAAATAATTTAAAAGACAATTAAAGAAAAGTAAGAATGGTAACAAGACTTTAATTATAACTTTATGGAATGTAAAACAAGGTCCTAATTACTATTAAGAATACTAATTAAGAGCAGGAAAGATTACAGTTAAGAAAACTAAGAAACTAAATTCAAATGAGCATAAAAATAGTGCAGAAAGAATGAAAATCTGAATGACAATTTGGATGGCCGTCTGAATGATAGTCTGGATGAGGAAGAAAGAGTTAAACTAAGGAAAATGAGATTTTCAATGATATTAACGTTAGCTGGCGAATGCAGATGAACCTACAATGCAAATAAATCAGTGAGAAGACTTGTTGAGAAGCTACGATAATAGAGAGCAACCTATTCTAATCATTGTTGGAGAGATAAACTATTCCTATGATATGCTAAAGCAAGATTGAGATGAGACATAGAATTAACCTACTGCTACAGAGAAGAAGCTAATGAAACTAATTCTAATTATAAACTAAGATGGAAACAACAACTAACTAAATCCTATCTAATTGCAAGAGATTAGAAAACAAACTATCTAATTACCGAACACTGAAATGAAACTATCAAAACTATACTTTTGGTCGACCATTTACTAACTCTGGAAACACAGATTATGTTAGCAGCACAATATAAATTATAGAGAAGAAATAAATATCTTGTACAGGAAAACGAAATTAATTACATATACAGGAAAATAAACTAATTGTTTGTAGAAAAGAAAATGCAGAAAACAAGGACAAAACCTCCGGTTGATGAGGGGCCCTTCCCAACAATCAAAGATGGAAAACTAAACTAATTAGTTACTCAAAACTTAAACAAACTGGAACTTCCATTAACTTGAGAAAATTACAAAATGTCTGCTATCTGCTCTTGAAAATCTCTAACTCTAACTTTGTCTCTGTCTACCGACTAACTTCTAACTCTGTTATTCTATGTAAAGCATCTATTTATACATTTACAAATGGTTGAGAAGGTCGACAGAGTCGACCCCTCTAATAATAGAGGCGTTTATGGCTGTAACTGGCCGCGTTAAGTGATGTATGACAGCGTACGGAGCATACACCAGGCTTCACGAGGTCGATTCCTTCACGAGGTAGCTGCAACATCGATCTTCCTTTGACA
The DNA here is from genome assembly GCA_027924585.1 of Larix kaempferi. Taxonomy (NCBI): domain Eukaryota; kingdom Viridiplantae; phylum Streptophyta; class Pinopsida; order Pinales; family Pinaceae; genus Larix; species Larix kaempferi. The sequence continues at coordinate 19,006 of BSBM01004521.1, forward strand.
TGGGTAGAGAGGTAGTGCACTAGCGAACTGAACGAATGGAGGAGAGGGCTACTAGAGAATTGACATGGGAGAAGTGTTGTGTTGGCAGGTTGAGTGTGGACGGATGAAGCCTTCCAGAACATCGACGTGAATGGATGTGCGGGATTCCAAGATGAACGGACGAGAGAACTAGCGTGTAGAGTGTTGACATGGAAGCATGGTGTGCTATTGAGTTTAGCAGGCCTGGAGACAAATATTTCAGAACCAAAGCTCATTAACCATGACCCTCGCATGGAAAACCAAACCCACGTGTATGTTCTTGTCTTTAATGGCCCGAAGCATGCCAATCCTGGATTTCGCGAGTTGAATGCAAGGCTGAATGAGGAGCTAGACATGGTTGAACATTAGCAATATAAACACGCAGTTTGAATGGAAGGTCAGGAAGGTTGAGGCTAGCCATGAATGGAAAACTAGTAGAAGGATGTGACATACTAGTGGGTTGGACCATGTTGGGGCCAATGCCCCCAAGTGTAGGGGCAAGGTTTGAGAGGTTGCCCCCAAGTGTAGGGACGAGCGTGGTATGGGATGGTCCTGCACCGCCAAGAGTAGTGTGAGTCATTGGTGGAGTGGGAATAGGCATTCCAGCTACTGGAATGGGTACAATGATCGGAGCGGTATCCCCATACAGGGATAACTCGAGAACTGCGAAAGGTATCCTTCGTTATGTGGGCCCCATCGAGGGCATACCCAAAGCAGGTGTGGTAGCTGGTGTGGCGGTGGATCCTCCACCAATGGCCCCTACAAAGAAAGGGGTGGAAGTCACGCCAACCATGGGGCTGGTTGGTGCAGTGTAAATGGGGTTCTCGGACTTTGCCTCAGAATCAAAGGTAAAATAAGGGGCGTCTAGATCGGGTGACAGAGTTCTATGCCGTTGACGAGTGGAGTCAAGTGACAAAGCTCAAGATCTATGATGAGTGGTATCAAGTGATGAAGATCTATGTCTATGACAGGTGGTGTCAAGTGAACCGTGTTGTGGGAGCTCGCCGCGGAGTCGCCGAGAATGTCTCGGGGACTCAATGGTGACAGATGGTATCTGGGGGTTGTGTTGAGTGAAAAACAGCTCAAAAACCCTAATGCAACCAAGTGTGCAAAAAGAGAGCTCAAAAAATATGGCACTCGGGCCAACAACCAACTCAAAACACTTACTGTAACAGTTGTGCTACAATAAGTGGAGTATCAACAGAAATGGTCAGAATACCAACAAGCAGCATGTTTCCTAAAAAAATAAAAAATAGTGGACTCACTAGACTAAAAGGAGGTAAGGGAGCATGCAAACACCTAACTAAATAGTATTCTCACTCAACTAGACATATCCTCTGCAAGGTGATGAAATCCAATTCATACAGTATGGATAGGAGAGCCAAGTGGCTAAAGATATCCCCCTACCTGGAGGGACACCGGGTAGTCAATCCTAGAAGAAAGGCAACTAAGATACCCCGTTCAAGACACGTCTAGAAAAGGTGAATCTGCCATTTGGTTCTTTTACCGCAGTATCCCCATACAGGGATAACTCGAGAACTGCGAAAGGTAGCCTTCGGTTACTGAATGGATTGCGGTATTCTACTCAGGCCTCCGGAACCAGTCTGGCAACTTCAACCCTCCTAGGGGAGAGGCCCTCTGATAAACTGGTTGTGACCGTGCCAAAAAATACTAGGGGATTTTGGTTCCCTAATGGACAACAACTATGTCTCAAGTGTAAGCAACCGAGGGGTGTTATTTGGATGCCTATCCCCCCGATTCTACCTAACCACAAAAATTCTTATGTGTTCCCCAAGCGGGGTTAGAATGTTGGTTGTGTTAAGTAGTTTTTTAAGGCTCACTTGAATTAGGTGACAGAGTGTGTGCGTGTGAGATGATGAACCCAAGTAAAAGTGCCACAAAGGGGCAAATTTCTAACTAAAAATAACAAGACAGAATGTAAACTATTGAAATGCAAAATTTTCTCTTTTTCAATTAAAATGCTGAAATTTTAAAAAACTATTCTGTAAATGGAACAGAAATCAAAATTGCAGAAAAAGGCTGGAAGGAAGGGTGGCTGCAAGTAGGACAGATGGCTATGCTGGTGCAGAAAATAGTGCAGTAAAGTGTTGAGTTCAAAATTAGTGAAAAAACTGCAGGAAATAGACCGCGGGTCTGTGGCGATTCTGGGCGGTCGGAATGCGGGAAACAGCTCAATAGTCGCAGACAGGTCACGGGATTTTGGCCGAAAGATGCAGTCAGACCGCAGGAAAAAGGTCAAAAGCCGCAGGCGGGTTGTAAGAAAATGGCTGAAAGCCGCAGGCAGGACGCAGGAAAAAGGCCAACAGGCGCAGGCGGGTTGTAGAAAAATGGTTGAAAGCTACATTCGGGACGCGTGAAAAAGTCCGACAGGCGCAGGCGGGTTGCAGAAAACTGGTTGAAAGCTGCAGTCGAGACGCGTGAAAAGGAGGAACAACTGCAGTCAGATCACCCCGAACAAACTAATAGCCGCGGTCGGATCACAGGTAACAGACTTGAATCTGCTGGCAGGTCGCCGGAAACAGTCTGAGAGCCGTGGTCGAGTCATAGGTAAATGCCAGAAAGACGTGGTTGGAACGCAACTGCGGGGGTAAAAGGCGCGGTTTACGGTAGCCGAAAGGGAAAGCCAAAAGGAAAAGACAGGAAAATATTTAAAAACTATAACCAGAAATTCAAACCAAGGGGAGTCGCAAAAACTGTAGCTAGGGTTTTCACCCTAGCTTGTGCAAATGAGCACCTACTAAGGAGAATGGACTCCTTAGTAGCAGTTCAATAAACAGTAAATTAAAATGCTAAAACAATATGAATTCTAAACTAGCATGAGCATTAAGAACATAACAAAACATGGAATATAAATGGTTTTCTTTTGTAGTAAAATTTTACCTCCAATGTGAAGGTTGGTGAAGTTCTTGCAATCGTCCAAGAGGGTTGCTCCAAAATCCAACTTTGCTCCTTCTCTTTCTCCAAAGGGTGGAAATGGGCCAAAGGGGCACTCAATGGTGAAAGTAGCTCAAGGGTGAGCTAGGGTTTCAAGAGTGATTTTGGCAGAGTAAGGGTGTATTTGACTGTGGATATGAAATGAGGGGTCTCCATCACCTATTTATAGGTTTGTAGTGGTGGAGTGGTGGCCCATGGTTTTGGGAACCATATGGTTTAGGTCAGCTGTATAGGGTTTTTTCCTCCTTTTTTCCTCTTTTTTTTTATATTTTTATTCCCTTTTTAGAGGGTTTTTGCTATTTTGGAGGAATTTTGGATAATTTTGGGGGGGAAAGGGGTTTTTTAGCCTTTTGGAGGCTTTTTTGATGGTTTTATGGCCTTTTGGAGGCTTTTCGGATGGTTTTGTGGCCTTTTAGAGGCTTTTTAGGCCTTTTGGAGGCTTTCTAATGGGATTTTAGGGTTCTGAAGGTAAATATGGTAGGAAATATGGACAAATGAGTCATGTAATGGGGTAGATGAGGTAGTGAGCAATTTTTGGGTGTTAACAATTCCTATAGCTGATGACAAACTGTCTGAGATGATATCATCCCAATTGAAGATTGTCCCTTTGAAGGCTACATAGTGAATGATAGGGACCCATTGTAGCACAAACATTGTCCCACTGGGTCTTCTGAAGATTCTGCTTAACATGCGAGCGATCAGTCTGAAAGGAGGCCTTAGATTCTGAACCTCATACTCTTCACTGTCTTTTCTCTTGATTTGCTTGCCTGTAATTAACATCCTTCTTGCCATGTCTAGATTATCCATATGGATTCCTTCCAACCATGCATCATCAAGCCGCTGTTGTGCTTTGGGTAATTTGTACTCCGTTAAGATATAAGACGGGTGAAACGAAGCAAAGGCCTTTCCCTTGCTATCTGCTACTACTCTTGTCTCGGTGTTCACATGTTGCAACACCCATCCAATTACTTCTAAGCACGGGAAGAGTTCTGGACGTGTGGCTGCCTTGGATATATAATAATTTTGGATGTTCTTATATCAGCATTCCTCCTCAAGAAGAGCCTCAGGGAAGTCTTGATCTCTTATCATGCGGTAAACATCTACCCAGTTTACTTCTGGAGGCACACCTATAGTGCACTTGGTATCCTGGAACATTGTTTCTACTCTTGTGCTCTTGTCGACTTCCTTTGATTTTCTCTTGCCACCTTTAGCCATTTTGAAAATCCTGTTAAACAATTTAAACATGAATAAGCATTTTTGACATGATGTTGACAAACCAAACTAGTGTCTCTTTGATAATATCTCCATTTCAACCTAAACTCCTAAAAAATGTTTCTTTCAAATATCAGTTTATAATCTTGTGAAAGCATTAATTAAGCTACCTTTTCAGTTGCTATTTCGATTAGGAATCATGACAGCAAATGGACAAGAATTGGTCCAGGTACCTTAGTCCTTAAGAGACAAAATACTGACTGTCATGCAAGCGTGAAAGGTGAAAATTCTATAGCCGCGTAAACGCCTATGATTAGGTATGAGAAAGCGCAGATAGGGTCTAACAAGTGATGGGTGGGTGCAATCATTCTTCTAATTATTTTAAAATGCAAGAGCCTTGAGGCCTTTTACGTCGATGCTGAGAGTTGCTGACAAAATGATTCTTAGGTTGGGGCGATGGTAAAAGAGACCCACCGTAATAACGAGGTGACCCTGAATAATCAAAAGGCCCTGGACTTAACTGTGACTAAGAAGGAAGGACTTGGCAGGACGATATTCTACAATAGGTTGACGATGGGCGTAATTGTTCCCAAAAAAGCGCCAGGGATATAGAAGAATGAAATAACGGCTGATATCATTTAATTAGGAGCACACATCATAACCTGGCCTGCGAATGTACTTACATGGAAGAGATGTCATGGTACCAATTTTTTTCTCCAAGGGTATGTGAATCTGTGTCTTTAAACAGTGATGGATGTGCTTTGCGGTTCAAACGGAACGGAAAACACTCCGGGTGACGCAAAATAATGAAATGCTAACGGGGTTCACCCCAATATATTCAACTTGGTACGTGCAGACCATTAATGTAGTGGTTGCGATGTCATTAAAACAAGACTTAAGGCTGCGTATGGCCAGGTCAAATCGAACCTCTCTTCAATAAATGTGACCATCAAAATCGGGACGGTTAGGTTAAGGCTTCTGCCTCCTGGGGAAAGAAACGTCGAGTTTTTCCTGCCGTTGCGGGAGAATTGTTCAAATGCTTCTGCGGAGGAGCCATCTGCCGTGGCAAACTTACGTGAGCTCGCTCGCTTTCATAGGAGAGTTAGCCGAGTTCTTCCGATTTATGCCAACATTTGTCGAAGTAGAAAAGATAGATGAGTCTTTCCGCGAAAAACTTGTTGATGAGTTTCTGATTCTTGCGAAAGAGTTAGATGAAAACATCCGCCGTGGCGGAGAGACTTGACAAATTTGTTCCGCCGTGGGACCGTTTGATTAAAAGTTTTTCCCTTTCGGATACTTTAAGGTAACTTTTCCGCCGTGGGCTTGACTTAGCCATTTATTTCCATGGTTTTGGAAGGCTTGAACTAACTCTTCGGCCGTGGCAGCAAGATTAGCTCAAAGCTTCCGTCGTTGCAGCTAAAAATCCTGAGTTTTACTTAGGCAAAAACACAACTCAAAAGAAAGTTTAAGGCAAGTTGAGATTCCTTTCAAGGAAAAATAAGGGATAGATTTATGATACCTAGATGACCTTAGGTATATTTTTCCTTTTAAAAAAAAAAACAGAGGGGCCCCAATATTTTTCAAAAATTAAAAAGGGGGGTTGTTGTACCAACAACAAATGGCGATTCCCTGGTGAACACAGATCTCTAAAGCAAACTCATCTAGAAGTCATGAAACTTTCAAAGTCTTGATTACATATGTACCCAAATGTCTCCGTAATTCAGTTTTGAAGAATGCATTGATCACTCTTATAGTGATGGTGATAAAGGGGAGTGTAGCGTTGATTCAGTTTTCTTTAAAACTCTCTAAGGGCCGAATTGTGGGAATTTTTAGAACAAAACAATCTTTCAGAAGTAAAAATAGTGTAGGACTCCACAGGATCATGACAAAATGTCACAGGGACATTCGTTTGTTCCTCATTCCCATTCTTTTACATCCTTTTAGATGTTTCTTTAAGTTCCGACTTTTAGCTGCTTTGAGTCTCCCAGAAATAAGTTTCTTTTGCTTTCAATGTTTCGACATAAGTTCTTCAATCCAAAATGTCATTTTGTGTGAACAGAAGATTTGATTTCATGATTCAGGAATGGAGAAGAACTTTTGTTGGGCTGGTTTATTAGACAGCTCCCTTCATCTTTCTCGAGCTTACTTTTATTTTCTCGACCATGCTTTAATTGAGGCGAGAATTTCTGGGAACCAGACTCTTTGAGATATTCCTTTTGGCGTTATTTGTAGCATGGGATCATTTTAAATACCATGTATCTGTGAGACATGTTTGCTTTCCATGGGTCCTTCCATACTTAACTTCTTGAGACAACTACTCATGTTAAAGTGAATGGGCCCTAATATAGTTAAAAGGAAATACATGATCTTAGCTATTTGACAAGGATTATTTTGACCAACAAGAAGGAGGCTTATTGCATTCTAGGAGACCGATCATTGAAGATGAAGTTACAAATATGCATATCTTTATTGATGGGCTTCTTATGACCATCCTTCTGAGTTCTTTGGATTCTTCTTCATTTAGCTACACCATAATTGGAGTTTGGCTTTATTTCAAGTAACGAACCTAAAAACTTAATAAAAAAGGAAAACGAAGCAAAATAAGAGAAAATGGGTCAAACTGACTATCAAACCAAAGGTAACCAACATAAAAGGAAAGAAAAGAAAAATCAAAACAAAGAAGCAGAGCTTTATTTATGCACAAGAACCTTTCATAAATCACGCAAAGTATTGTTTTAGGGTGAGTCCATTGAGAGGGAGGTTCAGTTCCTCTCCTTGTAAGTCTTTCACTTTATAGGTTGATGGACCAATTTTTTTGGAAATTTGATAAGGGCCAAGCCATAGGTGCTGGAATTTTGTGTGCATTCCCTTACCGTCATGTTGGTGGTCCCACTTAAGGACCAAGTCTCCTACTTCAAAATTTATCTTCCTGGATTTTCTTTTATCAAACCATCGGTTGACTATGTCTTGGTGATGATGAAACTGTTCCTTGGCCTTTTCCCGTGATTCTTCTAGTTTTAGCAGGGTGTCAATTCTAGACTGTAGGGCTTGACTGCTAGAACCTCGGGAGGATTAGGCCAACTTCAAGGATGGGAGTAATAGGTTTGGAGGGATAATATCTTCTTTGTCGTAAACCAGGTTGAAAGGGGAAGCTCCTAAGGTATTTTTTGGTGTTACCCTGTCTACCCATACGGCGTAAGGGAGGGTTGTGTGCCAACTCCTTTGATTTTCGATCACGATCTTTTTTAGGATTCAGATGAGATTTTTATTGGTCGACTCAGCTAAACCATTTCCCTAAGGGTAGTAATTGGCTTAATAATGTAATTTGATTTCCCTTTCAAATGTGAATTCATTAATCTTTATTGATGAAAAATAAGGTGCATTATAAAAAACTAGGGAAATTGGAACCCCAAACCTGGTTATGATGTTCTCTTCCAAAAAGTTGAAGACCGTATCCTAATTAGCTTTCCGTAGGGTAATAGCTTCTGCCCATCTTGTAAAATAATCCGTAGCGGTCAGAATGTACCGGTGTTGCAATGAAGAGTTGGGGTTTATTTCCCCAATTATATCTATGCCCCACTGCTCGAATGGTTCAGTGATGATAACTGGCTGCAAGGGACCTGCTGCTTTAGGTAGTTTTCCAGTGCTTCTTTGGCATACATCACAATTTCTGAAATAGGCATGGGCATCCCTGAAGAGAGTAGGCCAATAATAACCTGCTCTTAGGATTTTGTGGGTTGTAGTGTCCCCAGAATAATGTCCTCCAGCAGGTCCATCATGTAGTTCTTTGACCACGTTAGCAGCATCTTCCTTTTCTAAACACCTGAGATAGATGCCATCATAATTTTTCCTGAAGAGTACTACTTCAATGATCTGATAAGCCATTGATTTAAGATGGAGGGCTCTCCTTTGCATTGAACTCCAATGTTCTGGTAAGTAACCCAACTGTAAGTAATGTACTAGGTCTCTGTACCAAGACTCTGGGGCCGTAAAAATTGGACACACATCTATCGCATTCAGCTCGACTTCATTCCTCCAATCTAGTTCTTCGTCAGTTTGGATTTGAGTGAGTAGTTTGCATAGGCCTTGACCTTTAATGATGCTAGTTGGCTTGAATTCTAATTCATACTCCTAGAGAGCAGTGACCCAATTCCCTCTCCTTTCTCCCAATTCCTTTTGGACGAAAAGAGACCTAACAACGGGATGAGGGATTATGACTTTAGTCCTATTTTTCAGAATATACGGCCTGAACTTCTTTACTGCTTTGAAAACTACATATGCTTGTTTATCTACCATAGGATAGTTTAGTTCAGCGCCTTGCAGGCCAGTGCTCATAAAAGAAATTGGGTATTCATCTCCCGATTCCATCTTCCGAGTAAGCACAGTTACATGAGAGTCGTCAGAAGTGAATGTATACATTATAAAATATTTATCAAAATATTGACTTCTTAAAGAGGGTGCCTTGGCTATAGCAGTTTTAATTTCTTTGAATGCAACCTTTTCCAAATCTGTCCACTTAAATTGTACATTCTTCTTAACCATTTGTTGCAAAGGTTTAATGATCTGGGCGAAGTCCGGCATGAACCTTCGGACAAAATTTATGGTGCCCATGAATGATTGCATAGACTTCTTGATATGGGGCATGGGAATCTTATTGATAACCTGAATCCTTTCTTGATCTATTGCGATTCATTCCTTGGAAATGATATGACCGAGAAGCTTTTCCTCGAGAACAGCAAAAACGCTTTTCTTAGGATTTAGAGAGATGTCGTACTTCCTACAAGGATCAAAGATTTGCTTTAGGTGACAAACATGGTCTTCTCGCTTCTTTGAAAAGACCGTCACATCATCCAAGTATACTACTACACATTGACCGCCTAGTCCTCGGAAAGCAATGTCCATGGCTCGCTAAAAAGTAGCTCCTGCATTAATCAAGCCAAAAGGCATTCTCCGGTATGTGAAAGTTCCCCACTTTGTGTGAAAAGTGGTTTTGAGTTGGTATTCCTCTGCTACTAGCACTTGGTTGTAACCAGAAAAACCATCTAGTAGGGAAAAGAGTTCTGATCCTGATACCATCTGCAATATCTGTTCCATCGGGGGCACCGAATAGTTTTCTTTATCGGAAGCTCTGTTCAAGTTTCGGAAATCTACACATAGCCTGATTTCTCCTAATTTCTTTCGTATGTGGAATAGATTAGCCACCCATTCAGAATGTCGTACTTTAAAAATAATCTTGCCCTCCGACAATTTTTTTAATTCCTTCTGTATTAGAGGTTCAAGTGTCGGATACATCCTCCTTAGTTGTTGCTAAAAAGGTTTGACTCCTTCCTCATAAGTATTACCTGTTGAATGATGCGGGTGTCATATGTCTTCAGATCATCATAGGTCCAAGCGAACACATCTTTATATTGCTGGAAAAGTTTAATGAATCTACTCTCTTCCGGCGTACAACATTTTCCTAGATTGACATATCTTGGTTCAACTTCTGTGCCCAAGTTTATTAATTCGTATTGCAGGGTCAAGCTATGGGTTTTGGCATTCACAGGTCTCCTGAATTTGTTTTGCAAATCGAAGAGGGCCTCTAGTGTTCTCACTCCTTTGGGCATGAAGTTTCCTTTCACTGTGTCTTTATTTTGTAGATTTGAGTCATGCTCTTCTTCCTCTATGATGGCCTCCTGAAAAGCATCTTCATTGGTTAAAAAGATAATGATCTGATCGTCGTCGTCAAATACTCTAAAATTTGTGATGTTGTCAGGAACAGAAGGCCTGAAAATTAATTCAATGGAACATTTATTATTAGTGGGTACTAATCTGGAAGCAGAAGTAGCTAATAGATCAGCTGTAGCATTTTGTAATCTTGGGATAGAATTGATGTTAAAAGCATCAAAACACGAGATTAAATTCCAAATTTCTGCTTGATAACTTTTTAAATGCGGTGAAAGACAATGAATCGTATTTCTTATTTGCCTAACAACAATTTCAGAATCACCAAAGACTTTCAAAAAATTAACATTAAGACCAATGGCTTTCTTCAAACCCTGAATGAGAGCTTCGTATTCTGTGGCATTATTAGTACATTCAAACTCTAACCTACATGATAAAAAATATTTATTCCTATCAGGATCAATTGAAATGCAACCGGCTCCGAATCCTTCCTAAGTTTTGGAGCCGTCAAAATACAGAGTCCAAAAGGTGTTGTCATCTTTAACTAGGTTAATATGATTTTTGTCTAATTTAGTAACTAAGTCTACTATATTACAATCAATATCATCAGCCCATGAAAACTGAAGGAGATCGGGTTGTTTGTTTGAAATATGGCTAACTTCTTCTGCTTTGTAGTTCCCAGGCTCAATTGCCAAGAAGTAATTTCCTAAAACTGAAGAGGAAAAGGCCACAGCTTCATTTTTTCCTTCTAACTGAGTAACATTTTGTTTCATGTGTGGTTCCCTTAATATCTTGATCTAATTTTGGCGATTCTGATGGAGCAGTCACAGTTGAGACCAATCTGTTCCAAAATATCCATTGAGTTTCGCAGACGAGTCCCTACTCAAAATTAGACCATATGCCTCGGGGATATAGACCACCATTATATCAATAAATTGACATACTCTGGGATCGGATGACAACATGATAAGTACATCCTTTAGTTCACCAATAACCTTAATAGTGGTCCTCTCTAATTGAATGATTTGAGATGGGGATGGGATGAGCTGTCCATTTATCCTTTTACGAATTGACAATGGGATGACATTTGAACTAGCGCCTGAGTCTACCAAACAATTATGCACATTGTGATTAAAAATATCAAAAGTTAAGAGAAAAGGAAGAGTTTGAGATTTCGATTTTCCATCGAGACTTGCATCATTAATTTCTGGGTTCTCCTCAATGTTTTCTACTAGGATAGTTGTTTGTGGATCTAAGGCTTCCATTAATTTCTTCCTTTGTTGCGGTAAGATGCACATATAAAAAATGGAAACATTTGCTTTCGTTTTCTTAATATCTTCAATTATATCGTAGCTCATGTCACATCCCTTTGAAATATTTGATTGATTCTCTGTTTTGTTTAAAGGAGTTGGTGGCTGTTTAAATTTTTCTGAGTTTGGTTCTTTAGTTACTGTAGGAGCAACCACTGAGCTCATCTTGGGTTGGGGTGGAATGACAGTCATGTGTCGCCTTTGTATTTGGTTAGATCTTTCCTTAGGTGATTCTATTGTTGGTCCAATCACTGGGCCTTTACTCCTGGTAGTGATGTTAACAGATGTTGTTTGTACTTCGTCTACGAGCTCTTCACAAGATAGTTCTTGGGCAGGAGTCCAATCCCAAAGGATCATCGTAGTGTCGGGAGATGGTTCTTCACTGTCAAGAATTTGTTCTTGTTGGGGGCTCATTTGCTCGGGCATTTGTGCATCTAACATTTGGTTCATTACTAAGCTCATAGAGTTGATCCACTGTGGACAACCTTTTTCTGAGTGTTGTTCTTGGTGAAAAGTGCAGAAGTGGTCCATCCCTATTTCATTCAGATTTAGTACAGCAGAATTATGTACTGGTGGGGTTGGCTGTCCATTATCTTCTTTCTTTTTATAGAAAGGTTTGAAAGGAGGTCTCGAAGAACTCGTTGCTTTATCCTTTTCTAGATCCACAATCTTATTGGAGAGTTTTTGCATCATTTTTATGACATTTTCTAAATCTCGTGCAGGTTCTTCCTTATCCCTAGTTAACAAAAAAGGTTTCTTAACAGCTTCTGGTTTACCCTCTATATCTAAAGCATGTTTCGTGATGCTATCATGTGCTTCTTCTACCTTCTTGGCTTCTTCAAAATTTTCTGTGAGCGTAGGTTTTTTTGTTCTCTTGATGAACATAGCAAGCGGGGATTGAAGAGCTGTTGTATAATATTCTACTAAGCATTCCTTAGCGGGCTTTGTTGCATCACTGAAATTATTTAACAATGTTGGGAATCTTTGGTTAAATTCTTGAACTTTTTCATTCTTTTCCATTCTCATAGACAATAATTCTTTCATGAGAGTAGCTACAGTTTTCTGATTTCCATATTTTTTAAGAAAACATTTCTCAAAGTCTTCCCAACTTGTTATCGAACCAGCTTGTAAAATAAAGTACCAGGAAGAAACTTTGGGCTCGAAAGTATAAGGAAAGAGATGACGAACCATGTCCTCGTGCTCCACATTTAAAAGATTTAGAGCTAGATAAAAACTTTTAAGGTGGTCTTCGGCAAAAATTCGTTTGCTAGGGTCATACCTAGGAAAAACCTTTTTTGGGTTTTTTGGCAAATCATGGAATGGTCCGACTACATTTAATGCCCCCTTGGCTCTCCATGCGGGTACGGCCATGGCTTTCGGGGGAGAGCATGGTGGTAAGTGCGGTGGTGGGTTAAGGGGAGTATCCATTGGAGTGTGTTTCTCTGGTCCTGTACGGGTTTCCGGTCTAACTTTGTCAAAAGGTTCAGTGATCTCTTCTAGAGATAAATCTAATAATCCTTCTAGACTTTGAACAAGAACGGAATCCCTTGTGCACTGAGGATTTTTTCGAGGAGCTCTAGTCCTGGGTAACAAAGGAATTGTGGTTAGTCCTCCAAGACTTCTCACGTATGAGCGAGTATGTCTCCTGAATTGATTTACTTCTTCAAAAGGGACAACATACACTATTTATGACTGTTATGTTTTAAGGTTAGGATCTTCTTAATTTCTTGATTCCAGATCTGGAAATTCTGGGATGACTGTTTCAGATGGGTTTTCAGTGGAATTTTTACCAACAAAAGAATCTCTTCTACTAGACATGCATTGGTGGCCCTCCTTCTAGCGCCAAAAATTGTTGATGCCTTGGATATTGTTGCATCAATCAGCAAGGGATTCTCCCCAGTAAGCAATCCCAACTAGATCACTCACTGTTTGGTGTGGGGAATCCGTCCGGTTAATGGTTCTGGCTACCATGGGTTTTAAAGATTTGTTTGTTTTACCAGTTGTGGCCCGATCCACCGATTATATTTTTGTATTTTAATATGATATGCACGTGACCTGAATTAAATGCATGTGGGAATAAAATCTATGCTAATCTAATTTAATCTAAATTATCCTATCCTTATAAGGACCAAATTTAAAGAATGAGTAATAAATTGGAAAACGCACCCAATAATTCCACAAATAGCTGTTAAATTGAAAGGAGCATTTACAGCATAAATAAAGATTATCCAAGATAGCTCAAATAAATATAAGCATTCAGTTACCCATTTAACACAGAAATTTTGCAAAGAATATGAAACCATTCACAGCAAAGAATTAATTCATAAGAGCCAGGAAAGATCTCATAAGAAATGTATGAAAATGCGGAAATACTTCAACAGTTAATCAACAAGACTCCAAGCGAAATGTTGTGCCAGCTTCCATAGGCCAAATCGATTTCTCTATTCATGTAGTAGAAATAGTTCATTTACAATACAGAAAAAAAACTTTCACCTGCCAAAAGTCCTTTCTACCTCCTTCTAATCAGCTTTATATAGCTTTACAAAATGGGCCAAGAGTTGCCACCTATACCTTAACCATTTCTATTCCTCTAATTTGTCTTGTAGTGTTGACATTACAAAAATAGGAATATCTCAAATAACTTTGCAAAAGACGGGAGCACAAGCTATTTTAATATTACAAAGGTATATGCATAAACTATCAACTCAAGAGACACGTTGGAAAAGGAAAGCTATGCCTGAGCTGGCACTTTGGGTGACCTAGGAATTTCTGGAACTGCTGGGGCTTCTTCCATCACTACTGCAATAGCTGGGCCACTTTCTGATGTGGGAACTTGACTGGCTACCAATGCCCTGTCTACTTCTGCAATATAGTTTCCCCACTGATTTGTCTCTTTTACTATATTCATTTCAACCAGGGAAATAATAAATCGGAGGGACACTCTATGCTTGGTCAATTCTTTTTCTAAAACAGTAATTTCTGCCATTGTGGTCCTGAGGCTTTCTTCTAGGCAGTACTTATGAATAGCTACTTCACTGATAAATTGGTGCATGTCTTCTAAAGTCAAGACATCTAGCTTCTGCACATATTAATTTTCTGCCTTGATTTCTTCACTTAGCTTAGATAAACGTTGTCCTTTATCCATGAATTCTTCTAAATTTGGAGGCATGGATATATGACAACTTTCTTGTGTGGCTCGTATTTGGGAATACAAATTCTTGCAATGATCATAAGTAGCTGAGGTCACAGCAGCCAACTTTACTCCGCAATCCTTAGAATAATCTAGGGTGCGTATATCTACCCTGTATTCAACAACAAACTTAAGGGGAATATTTCCCGGGAACCCTGACCTCCCTTCCCTCCATTCAATGTGTTTTTTAATCTCCCCCCTGATGCGTGTGTGCTTCTTCCTGACTCGAGTGGCTTCGACGTTGATTTCCTTAACCTGAGACATTATTGCTTTTAGCTTGTATACTTCCTCTGATAGAAGCTCTTGTATGCCATAGGTCTCTCTTAGTATTTCACAAGCTTGCCCGTGGAAGGTGCTAATGTCTCCCATTTTGTTGTTTTCTAACTTTAACTGTTGTTCTAACAATTTGTTGTCTCCTTGTAACTTTTCAATGTGTTCTTTCAGGTCAACAATCTGTTGAATGTTGTCAAACTTTTCTGATTCAAGCCTCATATTTTTCCTTCAAGCTCTCCCTTTTCTTCCTCTAACATCCTTGCTTGTATTTCCGGAGCTCTTCTATCAACTTCCATTTGTTGGAGAATTTCTTTTAACTCTTCCTTCTAAGATGTGAGGGTATTATTCTTCTCGACCATCAAATTTTTATAGTTCTTCTCTTTAACTAAAGCTTCCTGCAGCTGATGTACTTTCTCCTTTTCTTCACACAATTTATCCCCTAGTGTGTTGACATTATCTGCAGCTGTTGTAACCGCGACTACGGAGATGGATGCTTGGAGTTTAGCAGCCTCTTTTGTGTTCCGCATGACCGTAGTCTTGTGTGTAGTGACGATGTCTGGCCGAAAAGGTATTTTCAATTTGGAACCTGTCTCTTTGACAATGGTTTTCCTCTTCTTGTTGTAAGTGAAATTTACCAAATTAGAAACTGTACTGCCTTTGTAGGGTGTAAAAGAGACAATGGGGAAATCTCTTATGGGGGAACCCATATCTAAATTTTGCAGGTCTGGGATTTTGGGATCAATATCCTCTTGAGACTTCTTTTCTTCCTCCTCTTTCTTTCGTGCCTCTTCCTCTTGCTCCCTTATTAATGCATCATGTTGTTCTTGTTTGGCAATTCTTTCCAATATAATTCTTTCTTCTTATTCTTTCCTACTTGCCTCAGCTTCAGCTGCTTGGATTCTCAAGTTCTCTTCTTCTATGCGTTTATCCTCTTCAATTTTCTTTGCTTGTTCTAGGAGCCTTTGTTCTTCTACGGCATCCTTTTCTCTCTGTGAACCTATTTTGCCCACAACATTAGAGCTCGAGCTGGCTCCTTCTTTGCCCATTTGGAAAATATGTAGCTCAGTCATATTGCTAATCCCCCTATATGCTTCCTCTTGTGGATCAAAAAATTTGGCATACTCACAGGGAGTGGAGAGTTCTTTGCAATGTTGTGCAATTTTTCCCTATCAATCATTCCTGTGAAAACTCCTTTCTCCAAAATGAAAGCTCCTCAATTCTGCAACAAACTCTTTCACGGTTGCTATTCGTGAAAACTTGTAGGCCCCGACATAGAAGGGTAAGGGTGGAAAAGTAGCTTTCTTAGCTTTATACAGTGTATTACCCATTCCATCAATGAATACTTGCCTTACCATCTCCTTGTGGACTATACAATCCGTAGCGTATCTTGGTAGAATATACGGGGTTTTGGAACCTCCATACATCCTTATGTAGGTACCTTTTGGAGAAAAATAGAAATCACCATACTTCTCCAAAGCTTCCATGGTGTTCTCAGACAAGGAGTTGGGCTCTTCATTCAATATTAATTGATAAAGGGGCATGATGAACTCCTTGCAAATGAGCTTGTAATCCCTCTTGTAATTTTGGGCCCAGAAGATTTTGTAGGCAATGAACACCGAGTCCTCTACCGTGTTCCACATGCATCCTAACTTGGGAAAGGGACATTTTGCCACGATACAATCTATCAGGTAAGAAGCCATATAAAACTCTGCCTTCCTCTCCACCAACCCTTCTTGTTCCATTGCTATAGCTGATGACAAACTGTTTGAGATGATATCAGCCCAGTTGAACATTATACCTTTGAAGGATACATAGTGAATGACAGGGACCCATTGTAGAACAAACATCGTCCCATCGAGTCTTCCAAATATTTTTCTTAACACGAGAGCGATCAGTCTGAAAGGAGGCCTCATATTTTGAACTTCATAGTCTTCATTGTCTTTTCTCCTGATTTGCTGGCCTGTAATTAACATCCTTCTTGCCATGTCTAGATTATCCATATGGATTCCTTCTAACCATGCATCATCAAGTGCCTGCTGTGCTTTGGTTAATTTGTAGGCCGTTGAGATATAAGACAAGTGAAACGAAGCAAAGGCCTTTCCTGTGCAATCTGCTATGACTCTTGTCTCGGTGTTCGCATGTTGCAACACCCATCCAATTACTTCTGAGCATGGGAAGAGTTCTGGACATGTGGCCGCCTTGGGAATACAGGAGTTCTAGATGTTCTGATATAAACATTCCTCCTCAATAAGAGCCTCAGGGAAGTCTTGATCTCTTATCATCAGGTAAACATCTCCCCAGTTTACTTCTGGAGGCACACCTATAGTGCACTTGGTATCATGGAACGTTGTTTCTACTCTTGTGCTCTCGTCGACTACCTTTGATTTTCTCTTACCACCTTTAGCCATTTTGAAAATCCTGTTCAACAATTTAAACATGAATAAGCATGTATGACATGATGTTGACAAACCAAACTAGTGTCTCTTTGATAAGATCTCCATTTCAACCTAAACTCCTAAAAAATGTTTCTTTCAAATATCAGTTTATAATCTTGTGAAAGCATTAATTAAGCTACCTTTGTGTTTGCTATTGCAATTAGGAATCATGATAGCAAATGGACAAGAATTGGTCCAGGTACCTTAGTCCTTAAGAGACAAAACACCGACAGTTATGCAAGCGTGAAAGGTGTAAATTCTATAGCCACGGAAACGCCTATGACTACGTAAGAGAAAGGGAAGATAGGGTCTAATAGGTGATGGGTAGGTGCAATCATTCTTCTAATTATTTCAAAATGCGAGAGCCTTGAGGCCTTTTATGTCGATGCTAAGATTTGTTGACAAAATGCTTCTTAGGTTAGGGCGATGGTAAAAGAGACCCACTATAATAACGGGGCGACCCTGAATAATCAAAAGGCCCTGGACTTAACTGTGACTAAGAAGGAAGGACTTGGCAGGATGATATTCTACAATGGCTTGACAATGGGCATAATTCTTCCGAAAAAAGCGCCATGGCTATAAAAGAATGAAATAATGGATGAT
Source organism: Larix kaempferi (assembly GCA_027924585.1). Classification (NCBI taxonomy): domain Eukaryota; kingdom Viridiplantae; phylum Streptophyta; class Pinopsida; order Pinales; family Pinaceae; genus Larix; species Larix kaempferi. The sequence goes on from BSBM01004521.1 coordinate 36,666, forward strand.
ATCATTTAAGTAGGAGCACGCATCATAACCGGGCCTGCGAATGTACTTACCTAGAAGAGATGTCGTGGTACCAACATTTTTCTTGAAGGGTCTATGAATCCACGTCTTTAAACGACGATGGATGTGCTTCGTGGTTCAAATGGAACGGAAAACACTCCGGGTGACGCAAAATAATGAAATGCTAACGGGGTTCACCCCAATGTATTCAACTTGGTACGTGTAGACCATTAATGTAGTGGTTCTAATGTCATTAAGATGGGACTTAAGGCTACGTACGACCGGGTCAAATCGAACTTCTATTCAATAAATTTTACCGTCAAAATCGGGACGGTTAGGTTAAGGCTTCCACCTCCTATGGAAAGAAACGTCAAGTTTTGCCCGCCGTTGTGGGAGAATTGTTCAAATGCTTCCGCAAAGGAGCTGTCTGCCACGGAAAACTTACATGAGTTCGCCCGCTTTCATGGGAGAGTTAGTCGAGTTCTTCCGATTTATGCCAACGTTTGTCGAAGAGGAAAAGATAGATGAGCCTTTCCACGAAAAACTTGTTGATGAGTTTCCGATGCTTGTGGAAGAGTTAGATGAAAACTTCCGCCGTGGCGGAGAGACTTGATGAATTTGTTCCACCACGGGACCATTTGATTAAATGTTTCGCCCTTTCGAAGACTTTAAGGTAACTTTTCCACCATGGGCTTGACTTGGCCATTTATTTCTGTGGTTTCGGAAGGCTTGAACTAACTCTTCCATCGTGGTGGCAAGATTAGCTCAAAGCTTCCACCGTTGCGGCTAAAAATTCTGAGTTTTACTTAGGCAAAAACACAACTCAAAAGAAAGTTTAAGGCAAGTTGAGATTCCTTTCAAGGAAAAATAAGGGAAAGATTTATGATACCTGGATGACCTTAGGTAGATTTTTCCTTTTTTTTTTTAAAACAAAGGAGGGGCCCCAATATTTTTCAAAAATTAAAAAGGGGGTTTTTGTACCAACAACATGACTTTAACTCCTTCAAGGTATTTATGTTCGTTGTCAAATGGTACATGTGTCGATTGAATCAACATGATCCTGATAAAACAATTATCGAACATGATAATGGATTTACCATGGTAAATACAAGGTTGTTTGAGCCAACGGAGCCCTATGTTCTTCCAACCTAATGTGAACAGGTATTTTACTCTGAGGTTCCAGGTAGAGCGGGTTGGTCATTTTATATGAGACAAAATCCAAGGGGAAGGTCGGTAAAGTAAAATGTAGATGAAGGTAATGAAGAAGTTCTCAAAGAAGAAGACGTCGTTGAAGATGATCATGATCAACATGAGTTAGATGATCATGTTCTAGTAGAAGACATTGAAGAACTTCTTGAATCAAATGATGTGTGAGACAATGTACTCCATGAAGATGATATCAGGGTCGCATTCCTTCCAAGAGACTCATGCCAACTCAAGTGGGGAAGAGATTCCAAAGAATGCCACTTGTACAACAATTCCTAGTCTCCCACTTCCACCAAATCACATGCGGAAGCATCTTAGCTGCCCTAACACCCTTGAGTTCCCTCTTAGAGTCTAGTATTAGCCTTGACATTTCATATATGTCATATGTCAGCCTTCAAGTCTGATTTGTGTCATAGGTGTCATAGCATCTTCATCATTGTTGTCATAGAGCTAGGGAATCTAGCCCAAGTGTCTCACTAGCTCCAAATTGCCTCTTCCTCTTCCATGGGAGTTACTATTCCTCTATATTTCGACCTTAGATGAGTCATTCCATGAATAATACCTTTTGGACTAACCCAAGTATGTTACCATTCACCTTGAATTCGAATTGGTGCGAGAATGATGCCAAGTGTAGTGGGGAAATCTAGCCATATGTGGGTCCCACTTCCTCCATGTGTCTTCATGATCAAATGCCACTTTGATTTTCACTTGTATATATTTATTTAGCTCATTTATTAAATATTTATGCCACTCTAATGTTCAAACATCATTTATTATCCCCATTATTCCAAATCCCAAAGCTTCCACCCCAAACCTAGGAAACTAGTAATCTTCCTCCTTGGCAATTATTTGACCTTTAACATCAATTTTACAAACTCTAATGAATATGGCCAATGTCATTAGGCCATTGTGACCCAATTCCAAATTTGGGACATGACAGATTCTCTGAGAGACAGTTATGCCAAGTGTCATAATGTGACCTGTTTATGGGATAAAACAAGAGAGCAAACTTGTACGGAGTGCCACGTGTCACTGGTTCAATTTCGGCCTCTGAAAAATGTACCTATGAAATTACAGTCCGTTCCCTACCTGCCATGTTTTAATAAATTTCATTTGGAGCTTCCTAGCCCAAGTTGTGACATTTTTTCCTAGGTCACTTGTTTATGACTGAGATCTGGAAGAGGCCGAAACCCTATATTATACAGATCATAAATATGAAAGTACAACACATTAGAGGCTCTCCTTCGAACAAAAGGTACGTGGGGATCTTAGATTTGACCTGTAATATTTTTAGATCCTGAAACTTCTCCAAAATTATTTTATAGGGAAAGTGCTACGATGACTGGTTTTTGCTATATCAATCCCTAGCTTCGCAAGTGCAACAAGTGTCATAAATGCCATACCATGCCTTCTTTCAGGCTAGCTCTGATACAATATTAAATTTTTCAGAATTTAATTCAATCTGATCTAGGATCTTAACTGAGAGAACAACATGTACATCATATCTACAACATATCAATCATAGACACAATAATGCGAGCACACAAGAAACACAGAGTTTCACCGGGGAAAACCAAGAAGGTGAAAAACCCCACAACTTCCTCAGAGATAGATAGAGCCATGCTACAAAACCCAAGCATAAGAGATATACTCCTAGCAGCAGCTTCTCCTCCTCCAATAGTGTGCCACTCTCTAATGAGTGTGTGAGGGAGAAGTTGAATGATCAAATAGAGTGCCTCCCGCACTCTATTTATACTTTACTTGACTTGCCTAATAACCTTTACTAGGTCGGCCTTAACTTAACCACATAACATAATGCTGACAGGGCTGACCCCCAATAGGGTGGTCTAATAACCCTTTTACCCACATGACTTATACAGGGCCAACCCCATCAAGGTGGTCTAATAACCCATCAAGTATAAGCTACGACACTTACAATATAAATGACGACACTTCCATATAGAGGAATAATAACATCTCTATAGGAATACAATATACATAGGTGAAATACATTCCAAAGTTACAATTACATCAACATATTAGAATGAAAAACATATTCTTGGATTTAGTGCTAGATGTTTTCCTCTATGTTGTTAATGGCTACAAAACTACAGAAATTCCTCCAACACATCTTGGGGAGAAAACATTATGTAGCTATAATTCTAAATCTTCACACCATTTCATCAATGGAGTATCAAAAATTGTTCAAGCAACGGTGATGCATTGTAGATTATCCAAATAAATATAGGACAAAATTCAGAATATATATCAAGGAGATGAGAAATTCAATCAAGTCAAGCTCCAATGATATAGAACAATGTTCGAGAATCTGAAAAGGAAAGAAAGTCAAAATATTGCAAATTATTTACTTAGAATAGATGAAGTTGTTAACTCTATCAAAGGATTAGGAGAAGAAGTTGAAGAATCCATGATCATGCACAAATTGTTGAGATCACTTCCCTTGAAATATGATCCCAATATCTTTGCCATAGAAGAATCGAAGGATTTGACAAAATTAACAATGAATGAACTATTTGGGACCTTCACATCATATGAGATGCAAATAGATGCAGAGAATGAACAAACAATAAGAAGAGAGGTAGCTTTTAAGGTCTCAAAGAAGACAAGGAACCAAGGACACGGGGTAGAAGAAATATTAGATGATGAATTCGATGAAGAAGAGGAAAATTTTGTCAAAAATCTCAAGAGAGGAGCTGAGAAATACAAAGGTAAATTACCATTTAAATGTTTCAATTGTGGCAGAGTAGGACATTATGCTAAGAAATGTCATTTTGAAGAAAAGAAAAGTTTCTACAAGAAAAATGTCTTTACTCCAAAGTGGATGATAGTTCCTCATATGAAAGTGATGAAGAACAAACTAATGCAAGAGAAGTTCTCTTCACAACTCGGGAAACCCAAAATGGTGACCATAAAAGTTTGGAAATAGATGGAAATTATTATCAATGCATTAATGAAAAACTAGAGACTTTTGGGGGAATTGAATATGATCCAGAAACTAAATATGTGATCTAGGAGGATCTAAAAAGGCCTAAAAATCAAATTGCCCAGAACTTAGCCAAATTTGTACCATACCAAATATGTCAGTGATATCTTTCCGATGGCATGAATGTAATGTCAAACTGAGCTCGGATGACAAAGATATTGCAGTCTGAAGTTTGTATGAAACAACAAAACAAAGGTTGCAGGATGCCACATGGCATCCTAATTAGTAAGCTGGCGTGGTAGGTGGGACATAGTTGATGACATGAACTAATGGCATGTTGACACTTGGCAGATTGTACACATAGTTGGCAGCAATGTTGGCATCCCAGTTAGCAGAAAGGTGGCCCATTCTGATTGCAACATGTGGTAGGTCAGTTTTTGTCTATAATGGCTTATCAAAATTTCATGTGAGGACAATAGGAGTTGAAGTTGCGGCCTCCCAAACACAAACTAAGAACATTACCATTAAAACACTGTATCAATCTCCTATGTGAATTGGAAAATAAATTTTGTATTATTAAGTGGTGGTAACATATCACATTTAACTTGTTTTCATGAACACACCCTTTGGCATAAGTTTAGGTGGTTACAAACTCATACCATTTTAATGGTTCTAAGTGGCGGCCAACATGGGTATGTTTTATGCGGTATGGTGGTCATCATATGACATGCCCAACACATTACTATATTATATTTGTTAAATGTTCTAACCAACACCTGCATTATATGTTATATGCTAATGAGGATCATGTTGGTATGTGTCACGTTCCCTGACCTCGCTGGTGGCCTTCAGAGGCCATGAGAGACCCTCTCTTACATTTTCAAAAAACTT
>BSBM01004522.1:0-7500 GCA_027924585.1 Larix kaempferi
AAAAGATCTTGGTCCATTCTTTTGAGAAAAAGTTTCATTAATTTCATAGAATAGAACCTTTTTCGGATTAATTGGACACTTTTATTTCGAAATCGACCAGGTATTCGCCGAATCTGAACCAATCGTTTTTTTAATGTTGATCCCAATATGTTAAAACTCCCCTTCGATCCGGTATTAATCTCTGAATCCACCAGAGACATTCCAGTTATAGGAGGGCTATTTATGATCGCGATAGATTCGATCCGCTCCTTCATTGTGGTCGTCCGATCATCTGGATCTTTAACATTAATTGTTCGGGTTTCATATCCAAATTGATCATTATCTTTAACATTAATTGTTCGGGTTTCATATCCAAATTGATCATTAACTTCTGGTGAATCATTTGCACTACTCATAGGGGTAGCCTCACTCGGTAATTGATTTTGTATCCGGTCATTCAGTTCACTCTTGTCTATATATCTAACTTGTGGAACGCGTCTTATTCCTGTAGATCCCATTAATTTTCTCTTCAATTTTTGGAAGAGAATAAATTCTCTCCTCAATCCTCTTTTCACTTTTTTGAAGATGATCCATCCTCTCCTCAATCCTCTTTTCAATTTTTTGAAGATAAATTTTGTGAAGATAGGTTGAAAAAAATTCGGAAAAAGGTCCTAAATTTGGGATTGGATCACCATAAGGTACGTCAGTTTCCAATCCAAGAGTTGTTAAATAACTCCAACGCAATTTGTTTTCGAATCGGAGTTTGGATCTATGCCAAGGCTTCAAACGAAAAGGAAATAGAAGCTTTATCTGCATACCATTTTGTTTCCAATTGTCTGGGAATTCTGTTTCGGAAAATTCGGCTCCATCAGGAGCGCATTTTACATGCACTTCTCTCCTCATTTCTTCCCAATCTTTGGAAAATTCGGGGACTTGAAATAGTAATATACGACCGATATTCTTGGCTATTATAAGTGATGGTAATATTATACGTTTTCTCAAAATTGATTGAGCCACTAATAATAAACCTCTTAAATGGTTCAATTCCGACCACAGTGTACATAAGGACTCAACGAGTGCCGGATTGTAGGAGGGGATGATCGGCTTCGATTCTTCGTATCTATGGATTTTCTTCTTCTGGGTTTGTTCATTCACTCTATCAGAATTTGACATGTCGTAATAATCTTTAGGATAAGCGGGTATTTCCATTCTTACCAAAAAGAAAAAGGAATGTGCATTCGGTTGCATCCTCTTCCATATCATAATTTTACGTCTTTGAGCACGTATGGATCCTCTGATTAAATTCCGACGATAATCTGTCTCTTCAAAATAACGTTTCATAACTATTTGTCTTTCCCCAAGAGAAAAAGTCAGTGTACTTCTTACCTTTCTTGGACGAATCCTATTCTCTGTGGGTTCAGTTGTGGAACCATCATCATATTCACCTATCATCAAACCAGATGAAAATCGAGGCACATGTTTCGGAATCTCTATAATTTGGAGAAGTTCATTCAATAGTATTTCGTTGTAAAGGGTAATAAAATCTTTCGTTTGCGTTGAATCATCCGTAGATACATTCCCACGAAAATTTCGTAGTATTGTCCACTCATGTTGCGCCAAAGACTCGAAAAGGAAAATCTGTTCAGAAGTAACCTTCTGTTCCGTAGTAACAAGATCGAGAATAAATTCCCATTTTACGGTACCTGTGGGTGCAACGTTTCTACCGTCGATTTGGCTGTAAATATTAACCAAATAGTTTGTGTAGATCCGTTCATTACATGAAGCTATTTCCGGTACGATATCTATATAGGCTACTCGAAGGGCTATTTCCAACCGCAGGAAATTGATGAACAAATCATCATCTTTTGCATAGATCTCTTGAATCTGATCAGAAGGCATTTCCAACAAATCTTTTGGATAGATCAGGTTACCAAAATAAAAATCTATATTTGAAGAATCTATATTCGACAAATACTCTTCAAAGATCTTCCTTGCTTGATTTGAAATTATTCGTTCTGTTAATAGATAAAGCCGTTTCGAAATAGGTTCCACTTTGACTATTTCCGATGATTTAGTGATCGGAATGAGCGAACGACCAGTATCTGTAGGTAAGAGTTCCCAGGGTAGTCGAAAGCTTTCGTGTTCCAATTCCTGCCAATGATGAGAGATATGGTACCCATACCCAAATTGATCATTTTGGAATCCCTCTTTACAGTCTTTCATAGATACCTCTGTCAAATCCGAAAGATTTGAAATAATCGAATCGTTCAGCATTTGGGGGAACTCGAATTGGTTTATTGTTCCACGGAATGCCCCATTAAGGAATGGATCATACATTTCAGTAAAAGAATCTCCCTGAGAATTGGAGAATTGAACTCTCCTTTCCATAACATTTTCAGCAGGAGATCCATTGCTTAAAGCTTTCACTCGATCCGAAAATTCATTCCCTAAATAATCTCTTCTTCTTTTCATGGTATGGATCCACCTATGATAAGGATCCTCAGATGAGCAAGAAGTATCTAAAAGATCTCTATATTTCCCGAGCTTTTCCCCAAGGACCGATACACTAGGTAAAAAACGTAAAAGAGATTCTTTGTTTTCCATCACTCAAATATGTGCCAAAAAAATATTGAGATACTTCGGTCCTCACAGGACCTAGTTGAGTAGGGCTATTCCCGATATATCGTATCGGCCGATAAGCTCTATTATGATTAAAGAACATAATGGGCCATGGTTGCTTGAACCATGATAATTGTTCTTCTTTCAGAAGTCCTTTCAGTTTTTTCGGATCTATAGCCACAGAGCGGTCATCTCTAACCGCAGCCACAGAGTGATCATCTTTAGCCACAGAGTAATCATCTTTAGCCACAGAGCGGTCATCTCTAACCGCAGCCACAGAGTGATCATCTTTAGCCACAGAGCGGTCATCTCTAGCCGCATCCACAGAGTGATCATCTTTAGCCACAGAGTGATCATCTTTAGCCGCAGAGCGATCATTTTTGTCACCGATGTAATCATTATTGCTTATAAGGAACGGTGATGGGGCTCTACCTAAACAGAAGAAACAATAATAAAAAAGAAGTAGACTAAAGGTTCGATGGATATAACGTCTTAATATAGTATAATCGATAGGTGAATTACGTTCTATACGTAAAGATACCGATTTTGTAAAAATTATGAATAGAATATGACCACCCAACCAACCGCAAAAACTACTTATAATAAATGAGATATTATCGCTGTAACGAAAAAGAAAGAGGTTAACCAGTCTTGTTAATACGGGATTTGCTAAAAGAATGGGATTAAACAATTGAAGAATTAGACCACCCATAAATATACTTAGAATTTTTGGATTGTTGATCGAATTTATGGGGTGCAGAGATTCAGAACTTGAAGGTTCTTTCTTAATTTGATAAAAACGAAAGAACATGTATGGTACCACTAATAAAGTTATTGCGTGAGGTTTCCACAACGCTGCATAGATGGGCGAATAGTACATGGACACAAAGACTATTAATTGTCCCATAATAGAACCACTTATAGCTATTATACCATAGAGAGTTTCTCCCAAAAAGAAAGATCTCATGGAATATATTTTAGAGGGACCAAAAGGCAATGTAGTTATAAATCCATAATATAGCCCAAATAAAATGATCGGACCTGAGACTTCTACCCATGATGATAATGGATCCCATAGTAGATCAAGTACTCTTATCATATTGAAACTCCTTTTTGATCGAAATAAAAGAATGAGAAACAGGAATAGAATAAATAGATCTGGTATCCCCCATATATATATGGGAGATACAGATAGGAATAGTTATCATTTTATACATCCATAAATTCGATTTAACAGAATAGATTCCAATATCTAACATATAGGAAATCAATTTAGAATAGATATTATAACATAACATCTGGATATATGCATATGCTATTAATACATATATTCCCTGTTATCTTATCTAGGAGTAGAAGTACTGGTATAGAACTCGTTGTTCTTTCTGACCAGGGTGGTTCGATCCAAGTTATCTAAATTTTCATTACGTCGTAGAGGGCGGGTAACCAATTCAAGTACATCTCTCGCATTGGGCAAATCCATGAATCTGGGCAAAAGTAAATTCAACTGACCATTTAGTACCAATTCCTCTCGCCCCTAACGGGTTAGCATGAGCCATTCCGGTGATGGCTAAGTCGGGTTGTAGCTCGCGCATACGTCGTATCTGATTCGAATTGTCTGGTTTCTCCACAATTCGTGGTATTGGTATACACATTCTTATACATGTATCTTGTAAAAGTGCTAATTCAGCAGCTTGATACCGTTTATCCATATATGGAATACCAATTTCATAAACGATCATGCCACATCTGATTAAGAATCTTGCTAGAGATATTTCTAGCAGATTATCTCCCATGAAAAAGACAGATTTCCCGCGTACCAAATAAAGATAATCCTTTAAACTCTCCCATACCCGTTCCTCTCTTTCCTCCAGACTCTGGGTCTCCATACCAAATACAGGACAAATCTTTTCAATCCAAGCGCGCGTTCCGTCCGGACCAATAGGAAAAGGAGCTACGATTAATTCACATTTTTTTCGTCTTATCAAAGTTGTTGCTGTACGACCCAGAAATGGGTTAACGCCACAAACATAAACTCCATCACCCAGTGATGGAAGATCGGCATATCTCTGAGCGGGCAACCAACCCGATACCTTGATGAATTGGCGTCTTAATTCTGTATCAAGTTGAGAGACCAAATTCGAGGGTAAAGACCCAAAAATAACTAAGGGAGGATGATTTGCATACTCCACTAATTTCTTTTCCTTCAGAAGAGGAAAAGGGAATAAATTTGTTTTTGTTATAGTTTCTTTTGATTCACCAATGGGGAATTCTTGTTCTGGACAACGATGTGCCATTACAGCTAACACAGTATCTTCCCCCTGAGTAAAAGCATAATCCAGTCCATTTGCTCTTGCCACTAGAATTGGTACTCCAATTTCATATTCCAATTTGGGTGCCATACCTTCTAAATCCATTTTTATTATTTCTGTAGTACAAGTGCCTATCCATATGATGACGCTGGGGTCTCTATCTTTTCTTATCCGAATACAAAGCGTTTTCAATTCCTCATAATCGTTCAAATGGGCCGAGATATCTCCTTCTTCTAATTCTGCCATTGCATAGCGGGGTTCTGCAAAAATCATAACTCCAAGTGCATTTTGCAGAAAATAACCACATGTTTTTGTGCCCACTACCAAAAAGAAACTGTCTTCAATCTTTTGATACAACCAAGATACACAGCTAATAGGACAAAAAGTATGATAATTACCCGTTTCACATTCAAAAGTTATAGTTTCATCAATTTTGGCCGACATAATAGGGAGGAAAAGAATAAATGGTTGAGGATAAATAAGGAAAAGAAATAATGAATAAAAAGAAGAATGAAAAGAAAGGATCGAATTTACAACGAATTGTGAATAAATTGTTGATTCTAAATCCTTGTAAACCCAAGTAAATTTTCCTGATTCTTTTTTTTCTGCCCCCCACCACCAATGGGATTTAGATAAAGATCAGAGAGTAAACTGAATAATTCCCGATCTGGAATCTCTTTTGGAACAATACCTTCTGGTTGGGATAATATTTGATCTGCTATGTCCAGATAATATTTACACACATAGTTAAGGGATGGTTCAGATCCAACCATTTCAAATAAGGTTTTACCCTTGACTCTGGAAACTCGGATATCTTCAATAATAGGTAATACTTCTATTACGGGCATTGGACAGGCTTCCACATATTTATGGATAAGATCTCTTTTAGATGTACGATTTCCAACCAAGCCTGCTAATCGGAGTGGATGTGTACGAGCTTTTTCCCTTATAGAGGCAGTAATACGATTAGCTGCAAATAATGCATCGAATCCATTATCCGTAATTATTACACAATAATCTGCATAGTTCAATGGAGCGGCAAAACCTCCACAAACCACGTCGCCTAATACATCGAATAATATAATATCATATTCGTAAAATGCATTTAATTCTTTTAACAGCTTCACAGTTTCTCCCACCACATATCCTCCACATCCGGCTCCTGCGGGTGGACCCCCTGCTTCCACACAATCCACCCCTCCATAACCCTTGTGAATTACATCTTCGGGCCAAATATCCTCATAATGATAATCCTTGGATTGTAAAGTATCTATAATTGTAGGTATTAGAAATCCTGTAAGAGTAAAAGTACTATCGTGTTTGGGATCACACCCAATCTGTAACACTTTTTGACCACGTCTCGCTAGGGCGACTGAGATATTACAACTAGTCGTTGATTTACCAATTCCGCCTTTCCCGTAAACTGCTATTTTCACCCGCCAATCCTCCTTTATCTAAATCTCAAAGTTATCTCTTTATTTCAAGGTTCTATATAATTGAATTATTACTTTTTAAAGTAATAAAAGAATTGAATGGTAGTAATATTGAATGGTAGTAATAATAATAATAGATCCTATTGTATTTAGAGTTCAATAACTCTAGGGTGGGGTGTACACAAAGTTCCAAGAGTTATGAAGAAACCTTATTGAGAAACTCAATAGTTCATGCACTGGTCATGCATGGGTCCGTCCAAAGAACAAGAATCTTGAACGTATATGAGATCTAACCCTCCGTTGTTCCTCAGTAGCTCAGTGGTAGAGCGGTCGGCTGTTAACTGATTGGTCGTAGGTTCGAATCCTACTTGGGGAGATCCATCCGTTTTATTAAAAACCTATTTTATTCAAAATAGAGCTCGCTTTAACCATTAGGAGTAGGTCAAACGTTACCTGTCCTTGTTCATAATATATGCATGCAAAATCGCCACAGGATCAAGATAGGATCCCAGTAGTCTGGGAAAGGAAAGATTGAAACAACGGTCTCTTCGAAATATTGAAAAGTTCGGAGGAAAAAATCCACCGTTCTCCTGATGTGATGAAATTTCCAGAGCTGAAGGTGAAGAGGCCTTTATTCGCTCGACCTGTTACTATTCGCTTGACCCGTTACTAGCTGTTAGAACTACCAGTTCGTTCCCTGGAAGTCAGAATTGCCTGCATGCTGTCAATATATTTCCCCTCAGATTTGGGAGAATCTATCGTTCGTTCTATAGCCCTAATTATATTCAGATTAGGGCTATTTCCAACTAACCTCGAATTATCAGGTCAGGTAATGTACTAGCAGTTTATCGCAGTCATCCATTCTCTTCTCTCGAGAGGCCACGATCCAGCAGCAAGCGTCTTAATGATCAGCAACGAATGTTCTGTATGGTTGCTATTAATACTCTGCCCAAGCCTGGTGGCAATGAGGAAGATTTACAGGAGGTCAGACACAAATATGCTGGTTACCCTCGGGCCAGGTATCATTTTCGGCAAAGGACCCTTTGTGAAGACTAAGTTCCATAGCTTTGCGTCCGCTATCCCAATCATAATCTCCCTACCCCCCGAAAGGACCTCCCTTTTGTCCCCTTTCGGGGTGGGCGAGGAGGGATTCGAAC